>CAKALU010044463.1:29149-67545 GCA_916700995.1 Hozukius guyotensis | reverse complement strand
ACATATCTCTCTCTCTCTCTCTCTCTCTCTCTCTCTCTCTCTCTATATATATATATATATATACTGTATATGGGAGCAGTAGAGGTTGCATACTATAAAAATATTTCACAGGCATTTTTTAAATTTTTTTTATATTGCACATATTGCATTGAAGACTTTTACTTGTAGGCCTAATAGAGTATTTTTTATAGTGTGGTAATTCTACTTTTACTTTAGTAAAATATATCAAGATTTTCAAGATTCAAGATTCCTTTATTTGTCATTTTTATGCTCCACTTAAAAACGAAATTGTGTTTCTTACATCCACCACTCAGAAATTCAGTGCAAAACAATTGGTGAAAACTATAAAGTAATTAGCTAATAATTAAGAGCACTAATAAATAAGTTAAAAGTATGCTAAAAAATAAAATAGAATAAATAGTTACAATTTAAATATTCAAATATTCAATTCAATGCTTCTTCCACCGCTGGTATTATATACTTACTATATACTATACATACCTACCGGTATTTGAGTAATTATGGCTAGGAGCGAGTAAAAACTACCAGTCCCAGAATCCTTTGCGGTGACGCTGCCTCCTCCTCCTACAGCGCATGTGCACGCAGCCCTTGAGCCCAGTGAAGGAGCAGCGGAGCTCAGCTCGGTGTGTTTACGTTGAGATGCTCACAACAAAGAACAGCACACCGCGGAGGAGAGCCTGTCATCTCACATAAAGAACCGGGGATATCTATCTGTTTTATTACTGTGATCATTCTACAAACTACAGGAAGAGGAGGAGAAATAACACAAGTCCTCATCGGCTTCTATTCTTTTTTTACTTTTTGTGTTTTTTTATTATAAACCAGCCAAGAGGAGAGAAATAAAGGAGAATATTTAATTGTTAAGCCGGTGGAGCGGCCTCAGCAAGTTGGACGACAGCCAGACAGCAGCTGGTGGAGAAGCTAGCAGCAGCACCGACAAGACAACAATAGGACTTCATCATTTATACCACTGTGAGTACATGTTCACACCTGACTTCTCTTTATAATAATAATGATTCAACATTAGTGGGCTTATTCTTGTGCTAGCCAGCCTTTACCTCATGCAGTAAGGTCCAGATACATGCATGCACTCTGCAAGGTAAGTCATCATCACAGGGCTGCAGCTGCAGAGTGCTGATCTGTGTTAATGCACATATACTGTATATACTCATGCACCTGTTTTCTCTTTGATTCAATTCAATTCAAATCAATTCAAATTGCTTTATTGGCATGACTATCAGGTGAACAATATTGCCAAAGCTTCAATTCAATAATAAATAAAAATAAAAAAAGAACAAAATAAAAACATATATATATATATATACAATTCATTAAGCAAATTACAATATATAGATATTTAAAAAAGAACATGCATGTAAATGGAAGAAAACAATAAAGAAGTAATACAAAAACACATATATACATATATACAATTCATTAAGCAAATAACAATATATAGATATTTTAAAAAGAACATGCATGTAAATAGAGGAAGAAAACAATAAAGAAGTAATTAATGTTTTGTTTTGTCAATGAAACAAACAAACAAATAAAAAACAATTAATAACAATATAGATTCAAGATTCAAGATGTTTATTGTCACGCCGGTTATACAGGTACAATCGTGTGAAATGCTATTTGCTGGGAAGCTCCATTAAAATAATAAGTTATATTACAATTATAAAAGGAAATACTTTGTACAAGGGCATATTAAGAACATATACATTAAGAACATATACAGTATATACAGTATAACATATATTTTTGTGTGAGAAGGTGTCGTATGAATTAATTATTTAAAAGTCTGATGGCCTATATCAAAGGATAAATGTAAAAAAAAAAAAAAATCCCATGAAGTAGAGGAGTAAATAAAAGGCAGAGTGTGAGTTACATATATTATGTGTTGTTGTAGTTGCACATGCACATGTTCTGTCTTTATCTCAGTGTAAAGATAAAGCTTCTATAGTGGGCAGTGAGTGAGTGTGTGTGTGTGTGGAGGCTTCAGAGGTGCAGGTATTAGTTTACATCACTTCCAGTCTGCATGCTGACCTGTGACAGGGAGGAGGAAGAGGAGGAGGAGGAGGAGGGGGTTGAGTGAGAAAGGGAACATTGCCTGATAAGGAATTAAGCAAATGCACGAACTCTTGCCATTACTAAAGCTTGATTGCCAGTTAATGACTTCCCTCCCCTCCCTTTTCTCTCTCTATCTCCCATCTCATTCTGTGTCTCTCACCCCCTTCCTTCCTCCCCCTCTCTTTCTTTTCCTCTCCCAGCCTCCACCCTCTCTCTCTCTCTCTGTGTCTCCTCTGTACTGGTATAAGCCATGATGTGATAAAGTGTTGTTGCCCGATAGGGATCTCACTGATTTCCCTTCCCCATGTTGGAAATGTCACAGCAAAGACAGACGTGCATTAACTCCCATCTGCTCCACCAGGATGCCCCAGGCCTTTTATTTCCATTGTCTGCTTGTCTATGTGATGATTAATCATCAGGAAACTTGCTGCCGATGGTGTGTTTGCCAGTGCATGTCATTGTTTCAGTTAACCAACCCAACAAGACTGATTTGTGTTAGGACTTTCAAAAGTTACCAGCAAGTATCACTGCTAGCAGGAGACTGAATCTTTGCATCTACATTAAGGCTGTCAATTGATTAAAATATTTAATCGCATGATTGTCCACAGTTAATCGTGATTAATCGAAAATGAATCACACATTTTTTATCTGTTCAACATGTACCTGAAAGGGAGATTTATCAAGTATTTAATACTCTTATCAACATGGAAGTGAACATATATGCTGCTTTATGCAAATGTATGTATATATTGATTATTGGAAATCAATTAACAACACAAAACAATGACAAATATTGTCCAGAAACCCTCACAGGTACTGCATTTAGCAAAAACAAATATGCTCAAATCACAACAGGCAACAACAGCTGTCAGTGTGTCAGTGTGCTGACTTGACTATGATTTGCCTCAAACTGCATGTGATTATCATAAAGTGGGCATGTCTGTAAAGGGGAGACTCGTGGGTACCCATAGAACCCATTTTCATTCACATATCTGGAGGTCAGAGGTCAAGGGACCCCTTTGAAAATGGCCGTGCCAGTTTTTCCTCGCCAAAATTTTGCGTAACTTTGGAGCGTTAATTAACATCCTTCTACAAGCTAGTATGACATGGTTGGTACCAATGGATTCCTTAGGTTTCATAGTTTCATCTGGTACCAGTATCTTCACTCTAGCTTTAAAACTGGTCCTGCTACAACCTAAAAATCGCAAGTGCGATTAAAAAAAATGAGTGGCGTTAAAACAAATTTGCGCGTTAGTATTGCGTTAACTTTGACACCCCAAATCTACATACTTGTTACCTCGGTCCTACAACTGCTCCATAAGCAATGCCGCTGGTTGAGAGCGAGACAATGCAACAATGCCATGTGCATATGGCAAGCTGTTTTAACATGTAATAGCTAGACATATCTCAAACTGGAGTTAGGGATAGTCAAAATGTAATTACAGATATCTTGAATTAGAGTTTTGACTAGGCGAAATGACGTTGCAGATATCTGTTATTACGTCTGCAGATACAGCAAGTGGGAAGCGGAAGCTATTCAAACCTACTATGGCGCTGCGCTGCAGCCGTACGGGTTTATAAAGTGTGTCTGGAGACAATAAATCTACAACACGCTGTAAATTTCTACCACAACTCTCTAGTGAACAAAGCTCTCGTTTGCCACAAATTCCCTGATGATAAGCTCTTTTTATTTCATGGCATTTTCTAACTATCTGATCCACAGCGGTCCCTGAACCACTCGCCTCACAGCCGGCTGCACGTAGAGACAAATGTTATGTGTCCAGCTCGGAGGACGGCTCGTTTTGATTAAAATGAGGTTGTAGCTCATTGTCTACCTTACTACGGTTAGAAAGAGCCGTCGTTTGTGTTTTAACAACGTTTTGCTTATGAGTGAATATCTTTCCAACTTTACCGAATTATCCAAGTTAGCAAAAGCTTCTGCTGTTCAGATGCTTTGTTGGGCCGATATCCAACGGGAAGCCTTGCATGAGCAACGTCATGCACAACAATTCTGACTACTCATAATGACGTTTGAGATATCTGTAATTGTTATTTAGGATAGTCAAAACTGAATTACAAATACCTCTAACTGTCGTTTTGACTAGTCACAATGACGTTATAGATATCTTGAATACAAATTCTGATATCTCTAATGTTAATTCCGCATAGTCAAGCTTAGCTATTAAATGTTAAAACGGCTTGCCCATATGTGCACGTTGCAACTCCATCAAGATTTCCTACAAACACAACTGGTGTAGCAGGCTAAACTGCAATTTTTAGGGTCCATATCAGATCTATAACAGCGAGCTGAATCTGGTTTTAGAGAGCAATAAGTGTCAAGTTGCAACACTGATACCTGCTAAAACAGTGCTGCCCTGCTATAAAGAAGGCCGAAGAGTCTTTATTATATTTTTGTACAGACTATTTCAGGTCTGCATTCTCACAGTCCTTTAAATGGTGATAACTTCTAGTGTGAAGTGCCCGGCCGGGGACACAGTGTTTGCACATACACGTCGTTTGTGTGTGAACATTTGCTTTGGGTGTGTTGCCTGCAGGCCTGAGTGTGTGTGTGTGAGTTCTCCAACATGGTTTAGAGTCTCAGTTTCGGGGTGGAAACCGGAGCCGACGGTGTCAGACGGGAGCTCTGATGTCTTAATGGAGGCTCAGTGCTGTCTGTATCCTTAGTAACTCGGTCTGTGGGGACACAGAGAGGCCTCCCAGTCTCGGCCTGGGCTGGATGCTCTTATCACTACTGTCCACAAACAAAAAACTCCATCAATTATTTTAAAATGTTTTTACTTCACTCAAAAGCTTTGTGTGGTCTTATACAAGCTGTTCTGATCCAGTAGGACCATGAAAATACTGTAACAGAATTAGGGCTGTCCTCGACCAAAGACATTTGTAGACTAGACTCATACGATTTCGCTGATCAGTTGATTTCATTGACAGATCTGTTTAACTGAGTTTCTCCACAAAGAATCACACAACTTTAAATCTTGTGTTCACCAGAGATGTGCTCATAAGTTTCTTGGAAATAAGTCATTTAGCATAACAAAGACTAATTTACTACAGAAATCTTAGTCAACTGAGATCAAAACGACCGATTAGTCGATTAATCTACTAAGAGGGTGCAGCGGTAAACAGAATTACAAAAGTGCTTCCTATCAGTCCAAAAAAATATGGCTTTTCAAAGAGTTTACTACTTTAAGATTCGATTCAGTAGCATTATTATTGCACATTATATCCATTTCATGATGGGATACATGCTAAATCTATGCTGCAGTGCAGGTTGCAAATTGCAATACAGGAATTTGTTATCAAATATAGTTTTCATAATTCATCACTTCTTCATGCATGACTTCCTTCCAAATCCTAGTTGTAAGATCAGAAGACAGTGACAGCACCCTCGCCACCTCATCCCACACTTTAATGCCCCTAGTACACATATTAGTTGCATGATTGTCCATAGTTAATCGCGATGAATCACAAATTAATCGCACATCTGTCAAATATTTAATACTCTTATCCACATGGGAGTGGGCAAATGTGCTTGCTTTATGTAAATAATTATTACTGGAAATCAATTAATAACACAAAACAATGACAAATATTGTCCAGAAACCCTCACAGGTACTGCATTTAGCATAAAAAATATGCTCAAATCATAACATGGCAAACTGCAGCCCAACAGGCAACAACAGCTGTCAGTGTGTCAGTGTGCTGACTTGACTATGACTTGCCCCAAAACTGCATGTGATTATCATAAAGTGGGCATGTCTGTAAAGGGGAGACTCGTGGGTACCCATAGAACCCATTTTCATTCACATATCTTGAGGTCAGAGGTCAAGGGACCCCTTTGAAAATGGCCATGACAGTTTTTCCTGATCAAAATCTAGATATGGATATATATATACTGTATTTATACTGTGTATATATACATACTCTAATTTGAGGGTAGGAATTAATTGCAGGTGACAAATGACTAATTTGTGAGAAAAAATGAATACAACATTTTAGCCTTGATATTGTACCTGCTGTGCTCTGTAGACTGAGCTAAGTGTGAATTGTGTGGAAACCTACTTTTATTGCGTATTGACTCAATGGAAACATATGAAAGCGGTACCAATCAGGCCAGCAGTTGGTGGTTAACACCTTGGTGTTGAGTGAGTATGTTTGAGATACAAACCAACAAATCAACAATGTGCACAACGACCGTTTGTGTTTACACCCTTTTAAAACCTTAATAATGCGAACAGCATGTTCGTCATGAGAGGAGGCTTTTATTTTGGTAATTGTTTGCATTTATCTTTTTACATGCACGTGTCTGCAGTGTGCGGTTTCATCAGGGAGGGCCTCTCAGCTCAGCGGGGATCCGCGGGTGTAATCTTCGGCACAGCTGAGCGTCAGCTTTCCTCCCGCTGTGTGTGAAGAGCTTGGCATTCTCCTCCCGGTCCGGCTTACTCTTTGCTGGGCTGGTAAACAGGCTGAAGTTTGTGGAGGGAGATTACGTCTGTCATGGAAAGTGGGTCAGACAGTGGGCACGTTTTTATGGCCTTGTTTCTGCAAGGTAGGGAAGGAAAGAGGAGGGGGGGCATTAAACCACCAGCCCTTTTTTCCACAGTGTTGCTTGAGGCAGAACTGCGCTCGGTACAATTCTCTTAAACCATTTTCCCACCAAAATTATCTCTAAAAATAGGCGATAGACTCCTTTCCCACTGCGAGTATGCCGATGCCGTTGCACTGACCCTTCTGTTTTTTTCTTCTTGCCGTGTCACGTTGACGTCATGAACGCACCGGCACTGGAAGCAGGGATAGCAAACAGTGAAAATGTTACGATGCTTACCTCTTCTTTTTATATTTGTTATTTATTCAGTCTCTCTTTCAAACTCTCAAACCAGAGTTGGTGATTGTCGGAATGACTGTTTCTGTCAATGGAGTCTGGTGGCTTTGAGGAGCACAAATAATGGCTGTTTGTTTTCATATTGAACTCGGTGAATTATGGGTTTATTTGGACCAAACCAGAGCTGGTGATTGTTGGTGCAATGGAAAGACTAACAAAGACGGTTTTGATGAGTATTATTTGTTTCTGTTTGAACGAAGCGTGTTTTACAATGATCAGCGAGGTAAAATGACTGTTTCTCTCAGCGGAGTCTGGTGGCTTTGAGGAGAGCATATTAATTGTATGTTTTGTACGTTATGAAATTATAATAATTGTCCAAATTCCTGTTGATTTTACGTATTATATATTGACTTCAACGCGCGTCACATAGCATCGCGCCAGAAAAAATGGGCGAAAATGTTGATATTCCCATTATGTCATTATGGCTTTGCATTTGCTGCAATATGTTGCACTTGCTAGCTTGCTAGATTAGCATCTGTGGCTTCTAAACGTCGTCAGTGGCGTTCACACGACTTAACCACTTGAACGCACAAGCATATCATGTACACGAGGTTCATTTGAAGGCACCCATACACCTCAGAAGCCACCCGACATCCTGTTTTACCACCCAACTAGATTTAGACAAAAGCTATCAAGTGGTTCGTACTTTGAATAAGAGCTGTTCGGCACCTGAGAAACTGCTTTCTTAATTTTTTACCACTCTGTTTCGGGTGTGTTCAACACCTCGGCCCCAGACTCAAACCACAACCCGTTACAGCTTAATTTCCTTTATATCAGCAATCCTTTTCTTTTACAAGCAGGAACTGAAAGCCCTGTTGAGGTTAAACATGAAATGTGAAAGCAAGAAAGTGTGTGATTCTCAAGATAACACCTCTATTTGTTTCTTTCTCTATTTCCTTGCTGTGCAGTTCATACAGGCGACTGCACCCCAAACCACTGATATAATTTGGCACTTTTCTCTTTTCCACACGCACACACTTGCAGACATTCAGACACACAGACCTGTAATTATCAACTCCCCTCTGATCATGCATGATTGCCATTTCCTGCATCACTTTCCAACCTTCCTGTCTCAAACGAAGCTTGTGTGTGTGTGTGTGTGTGTGTGTGTGTGTGTGTGTGAGTACATGCACACACAAACAGTCGAGTGTGTAACTGGTTGAGGCTTCCCCAGGGAGCGCTGCTGTTTCTGTGAATGCAGTAAAAGACAGGGCTGCTGAAAATCCATTAAATAATTAAAGTGCGAGAGGGTCCTTGTGCTCAACACGGCGACAACAGACAGTCGCTGAGATGTGAAACACAAACAGAATCGGTAGATCTGAAATGCAATCGAATGCATAACATGTGAAGCTTCTTGTTTAGACAGTCACATTTATTTCTAGAAGTCTGTTTTATTTTAAAAGAAGTCCGGGAGATAGAGCCAGAAGTCTGAGGTGAAAGTAATGCCAAAACCCAAAGTAACCCCACTGAGGCCTCAGTGCTAGCAGCACCAAGCACTAGCTTGTCTCGTCCGGCTGGACAAGAGGCTAATGATTACAAACTATGACCAGGTGCAGCACAATTAGACCTTACATAGACCGCTCCCTTTTCAGTCCCCAGAGAAATGTAACCTTCACCAATACTGCAAGGACCTAAACAGGAAACATGAAGCATGCAGCTGTAGGAAACACTTTCCCCCTGATGTTTGAGGGAACAAAATTGTCTGATGCCACTCAGACCTCCATCCTGACTGTTTCCAGCTACAGCTAGCCTGAGGCTACATCCACACCAATACTGGATCTCTGTCCAGACAAACGTTTTAGGGCCGTTTAAGAATTAATCTCCGTCCATACTACCACGCCCATTCACGTTTGTGTTGCACGATTCCATAAATCATTTCAACTAATCCTGTGTTTACAGTCACCTTCGTTGCTGTGACTCTGATGACGCTTGGTGCTATATACCATAAAAAAAACGATTAACCAGCGCTGCAGGTTACATCTGTCCTTGGCACTCGTTCCTCGATGTTGAAAGCAGCAAGCAAGCAGCGGAATGTTTCTCACATTACGATCACAGCGTTCTGCCCATGAAGTGGGTCATAACCATAAAGGCGATTCCAACGTATTGCAAAGAAAATTGTCTATAAAACACCATGAAAACTGTGAAACAAGAGGAAAATAAACAAAATAATTCATCTGAAAAGCTGGAATCAGTCATAGAATTATACAGAGCTTTTATTTTGACGTAAAACAGACATAAACTAGCAAAAGGCTGAAGATGACAGAAAGCAGAGCAGCTCAGAGAAGAGAGAATATCCGCTGCATCGCTGCCTCAGTACTCCAACTCATGTGTTTGTGTCCCATCCCTCCATAGTTGTGATTTGAGCAGCCATGATGTGGCTGTATTGTATGACTAAAGAATGACATATGTTGACCTCAATAACACCTTGCAGTAATGAGGTTTCATCATTTAAATTATACAGCGCTGCAAAGATTCCCTAAATATGTATTCAAGTGAATAACAGCAATTTAAATAGGGAGTGTAATTTTCTCTACTGAATGCATATGAATCATTCTGAGCTCACACACACTGATCCCTACACACTCTGCTCTGTTGTATCATGCATCTTGGAAGGTCACATTTGTACAATCAGGAGATGGCTTTTGGCTCTAGAAGCATTAAGGTGTGTGTGTTTGATTGCTTGTCCATTAGGGCCGGGCAATATGACAATATACTGTATACCGTCAAAACGCTATAAAAATGTCTATTGTGTATATATATATATATATATATATATATATATATATTTTAGGGCTGTCAATAGATTAAAATATTTATCCCATGATTGTCCATGATTTATCGTGATTAATTAATCGCAAATTAATCACACATTTTTTTTATCTTTTCAAAATGTACCTTAAAGGGAGATTTGTCAAGTATTTAATGCTCTTATCAACATGGAAGTGAACATATATGCTTGCTTTATGCAAATGTATGTATATATTGATTATTGTAAATCAATTAACAACACAAAACAATGACAAATATTGTCCAGAAACCCTCACAGGTACTGCATTTAGCATAACAAAATATGCTCAAATCATAACATGGCAAACTGCAGCCCAACAGGCAACAACAGCTGTCAGTGTGTCAGTGTGCTGACTTGACTATGACTTGCCCCAAAACTGCATGTGATTATCATAAAGTGGGCATGTCTGTAAAGGCGAGACTTGTGGGTACCCATAGAACCCATTTACATTCACATATCTGGAGGTCAGAGGTCAAGGGACCCCTTTGAAAATGGCCATGACATGTTTTCCTCACCTAAATTTAGTGTAAGTTTGGAGCGCTATTTAACCTCCTTCTACAAGCTAGTATGACATGGTACTTTTTGGCCTTATCGCCCAGCCCTAATGTCCATATGACCATACACCCATGTTTAGATGTCCAGTACGTCCTTGTGTTGTTGACTGTGTACATTTCACTTTTGTCATTGCACACATTTCCGTTTCTGATTGTGACACAGGCTTCCCCATACTTATGGTCTGCATCTCTGTGCATCTTTTGGTGTGCGAGACATTGCATGGGTTTGTGTCTCCTTGTTGCACGTCCACCAACAGGGCTGTTTGTTGTCTGTGTGCTCATACGCCGGTCTGTGTCTCTTCCCACTGAATCATTGATGAGACTGTAATTCGAACACTGGACCTCCTATTTCTTCCCCTACCGTCTGTCATCGGTTAGCCTCCTCCCAGCGCCGCTTACAGGAAAAACCAGTAGGCTGCTCTGACAAAGCACAGACAGCAGCTCTGCCCTGGAAACTGAAAAAAAACACAGTTAGTTACAAAGTTAATAAAGTGCCACAGAAACAAACAGTTGCTGTAACTTTTCCAGTTATATTTTAGCACTCATGAATGATCAAACTGTAATGAAAGAATTAGTTACTCACCTTTTTTGGCAGTTCACCATGCCATGATGTCCACACATTGTGGCACTGTCCGTTGGAGATCAGTACATCAGTACTGGCATAACTGTCGGTAAGCATCAATAAGAGGAATCGATGGTCACGGAGGCATGCTATTCTAAGGAATCGGACAACTAGGAACCAATTCTTTATTTCCATTTCCTGTTCGCCAAAGTGGCGGACGGCCTGACAATTTTACCCGTCACTGCCAACAATGTTTATGCTTATGTTACATCTTACTATTCCTGTCAAATAAAATGATCGAGAGAAGCTATTTTAATTAATCTTTTAACTTATTTATTAGGTAAAAAAACCAAGTATTCACTGGTTGTGGCTTTTCAAATGTGAATATTTGCCGGTTGTCGTAGCCTTACGTGATAGTAAGTTGAAGGATCTTTGGTTTTTGGACTGTTGGTCGGAAAAAAATAAACAATCAGAATCATTTTTCACTATTTTCTGACACTTTACAGAACAAATGTTCAATCAATTAACCAGAAAAAATATTTGTCGTTTAGTTTCAGCCCTAAAAACATGATTTTGGGCGGCTGTGGCTCAGAGAGTAGAGCAAGTCGTCCACTAATCGGAAGGTCGGTGGTTCGATCCCCGGCTCCTCCGGTCACATGTCGAAGTGTCCTTGAGCAACTTACTTAACTTAAATTGCTCCCGAAGGCTGAACCATCGGTGTGTGAATGAGTATTTAGATTAGATCCTGATGGGCAGGTTGGCACCTTGCATGGCATCGTCTGCCATCAGTGTATGAATGTGTGTGTGAATGGGTCAATGCTGACATGTAGTGTAAAGCGCTTTGAGTGGTCGGAAGACTAGAAAAGTGCTGTATAAATGCAAGTCCATTCATTTACCATTTCACTCCAGGGAAACTGGCTAAATTATAGCAACATTATATAAATTATATGACTTAAGACTGTCTTCAGGAAACGTCTAAAGAATTTGTTATTGTTGTTCTACAGATTAGAGGCCCTTATGTTTAATTCCTTCCTTCCACTTCCTGAGGTTTACCGTTTCAGCCACTTTATTGAGAATTATTGAGGCTTATTCTAATTCTTTCTAATTTAAGGCAGCCTAAGTTAGATTTTGGGAAGTCTGATTCACACGCAAGTTATTCACAGAAAAAATAAATAAAAACAGGAACCACCACCACCGCTGTTTTTAATACTTTTCCTAGAGCTACTTTTATTAGACCGTAAAGCGAACAGCGGCAGGAAGGAAACTTTGGGACGACGTGACACATTTGTTGTGAGTCAGATTCACCTCTTTTCACGTCTTCTAGTCTACTGGGCCTCCAAACCGGCTGACCCCTGGACACAAGTCTAACTGAGGACCCTGTTTTTGGTGGGACTGGTCCGGCATCCTGGATTCTTTCGGAAATGCCAGTCTCGGAGACTCCAGAGCAACCGGTAGTTTGTTTTGACGAGTTAATTTAATTCTCAGCAGGTATGTGGCGCCGAAGGGTCCGACTCCAGTCTGCTGTTTTTAGGAGGCCTGGATGGTGCTGTCGTGCACTAGGAAAGATCTGGTCCTGTCGCGTGCACTTAGCACACTTTTAAAGTTAAAAGTGTGTCTTTTTATTAAGGGGATCGGTGCGTTGACGCGTGATGTTCACAGTTGAAATTGGTCAGAGAGGTGTGATTTGTGTTGGCTTTCCAGCTGCCTAGAAAGCGTTTACAGGATATTTCAGCATGTGTTGGTTTTGTTAAGCGTGAGACCCGACGGCTTTTGATGCCGTCTCCACTATGTTCACATCTGCTTTCAACAACGCAGCTCGGGTTTACATTCCCCACCTTGTTTCTAATGTTCAAGTCCTTTTCCTGACCCAGCTCCACATATTTCATGCCTTGCTGTTTATAGCTGATGAGTGTGAGCATTGTTGTGGCAACGCTTCCTCAGGTCAAGTGTTTGGCGTCGAGCCCAAGTGGATTATTCTAATCTGCCTTGTTACCGACTACTCCTTTTTTTCCAGTCATAGTCACAGCTATGGATGATCCTCTTAAAAGTAGCTCAGCGTGGCTTAATATCGACCACTTCAGTGTCTGTGTCGACTCCGTGTGTTGGTAACAGCACATGGGGAAGTGGTCTGCTTTGAGTAGCAGTTTATACGCTCTCCGGTGTAGGCTAATGGTTTCTCCAGAGAGCCCAGACACCACAGAGTGTGCATGTCTTGTAATACGTTTCCGTAAAAAGGGTGATTAAAAAAATGACAGATGGGCTGAAGCTAATTAATTTTTTATTTGCCATGATAGAGAGCATGTGTGCACCATCCTGAGTAAGCAGGTTGTTCATCACATACTATAAGTCTACTGTTTATTCACATTTGGCAGACTCTCACCATCCAGAGCGAATCACAGCGCTGCTCAACTTTCATGATTCACACAAACAAAACAAAATCAAACCCAGTGAAGACAGATGTATTTATGTGGTGGCGGCAATGAAATCATCCTAGTGATTAGGTGACCATAAGGTGCAGCAGGGAGTAAATATGATGACTAGACTTATTTTCTTCTAGTTCACTAGAAGCTTTTCTTCTGTGGAAAACGTGTGAGGTGCCTGTCATCGATCAGTCAGTCGACAGAAAATGAATCAGCAACTATTTTGATAATCGATTAATTTAGATTTGCAACTAAGGATTATTTTCATCATTGATTAATCTGATTATATGTTTTCTTTAATCGATTAATTGTTTTGTCTGTAAATTGTCAGAAAATATTGAAAATTGTCCATTGCATTTTTAAAAAATAAAAAATGACTGAAACAATTAATTGATTGTCAAAGTAGCTGCCAATTAATTTTTCTGGTTGTCGACTAATCTAGATCAATCGTTTAAATAATTATTTAAGCAACAGTTCACTGGTTCCAGCTTCTCAAATGTGATCTTGTTTTAATTACTCTTCTGTAATGGAAAACTGAGTATCTTTGGGACAAGACAAGATGTCACCACGGGTTCTGGAAACTTTTGATGGCCATTTATTGCTCGCTAGTTGGAGTCCTGTTCCAGATTGTATTTTAGATTTGATTATACTGGTTCTGCACAGGTTTTTAGGCTAGTTTTGTGTTACGTAGAGCTGCTGCAACTACTGCTCTGCTGTTTTTGTGTAGTGTAGTGTAGTCTAAAGTTTTACTACGTATTGTCCTACAAAGGAGTTTGCATTTCTTGTCGGGGCTGAAAGTTCAATCTGGAGGTTACACTGGCTGTGGCTGTCCGTCTGTTGTGTGAGTGCCCACAGTTATTTCTTCCTTCCTCTCAGGAAGCAGTGTGTCACGGGGCTCATGTGATTCTGGCATCCAGTATGTTTCCATCCATCTTGGTGTAAATATTGGACCACACACACACACACACACACACACACACACACACACACACACACACAGAGAGGCACTGGAGAACACCTCCAGGGACCGTTGAACATGAGAAGTGTGTGTCTGTGCCTGTGAGTGGGCAGGGAATTGGGACTTGGTGTGTGCATCGACACGCTGTCTCTAAGTCACTTTGGAGCAGACCGGATATGGGCATGTATACGTCTATGACTAGACAGAAATGTCCCTGTTTGTGTTAATAGGGCTGTAAGTCTATTCAAATATTTAATCGTGATTAATCGCATGATTGTCAAATTATTTGTTATCTGTTCAAAATGTACCTTAAAGGGAGATTTGTCAAGTATTTAATGTTCTTATAAACATGGGAGTGGTCAAATATGCTGCTTTATGTAAAGGTATGTATATATGTATAATTGGAATTCAATTAACAACACAAAACAATGACAAATATTGTCCAGAAACTCCTCACAGGTACTGCATTTAGTATAAAAAATATGCTCAAATCATAACATGGCAAACTGCAGACCAACAGGCAACAACAGCTGTCAGTGTGTCAGTGTGCTGACTTGACTATGACTTGCCCCAAACTGCATGTGATTATCATAAAGTGGGCATGTCTGTAAAGGGGAGACTCGTGGGTACCCATAGAACCCATTTACATTCACATATCTGGAGGTCAGAGGTCAAGGGACCCCTTGGAAAATGGCCATGGCATGTTTTCCTTGCTTAAATTTAGCGTAACTTTGGAGCGTTATTTAACTTCCTTCTTGACAAGCTAGTATACATGGTTGGTACCAATGGATTCCTTAGATTTTCTAGTTTCATTTAGCTTTAAAACTGAACCTGCTACAACCTAAAAATCACAAGTTGCGTTAATGCGTTAAAGAAATTAGTGGCGTTAAAAACGTGTGAACTTTGACAGCCCTAGCTTTAGAGTGATCAGTAAAATATCAAAATTAAGATATATTTAAACCATGCATATACACTCACACACATGAAACACTAAATTATTATATTTCTATTGTCGCTCAGTAACTCATGTGAGGAGACCACACTCTGGTTTGTATTGATAATGCAGTCTTATCTGTGTGTGTACACACCCAGCTGAGCTTCAGGAGATTTCATTCACGCTACATTAATTTTTCTATAACATTGCATCAGCAGTGATTTTATAGTTCCTCTGGATGGAAATGCTTTATGTGTGCCAATACACATTGTGGGTTTATTTTGAGACGGTGCATTAGAGTTTTTCTTGTGAATGGAAATGAAAGATGTTTCCCACTGGAGTCGGGAAGAAGAGACGCCAGCTACAGAGAGATGATGAGCTAGTTACAGTTGCATCGCAGCACACATCCAATCAAACACATAGAAATCTTTACATTCAGTGAAAAATGGAAAAGGTGTTGGAGCCCTTTTTTTCTGAAATCTAATTCACACGACTGTGAGCAGGCTGGAAAATTAACACTCGCCATTTGCCAAACGCTGGCAGATTTTAGATTGTGTCTCAAAGTGTGTGCTGTCATCCAGCCATCCCACTTGTTTGCTTGCTTCCCTCACTTCCGTTTCTCTTCTCATGCACGGATTCGTTTAAGCTGAACTGTCAGTCAGAGTGATTTCTTTCATGGACGGGCGCTGCCGCCGATTCAACACAAAAAACTCCGACACGGGCAGACTAGAGCCGATGGTGCGGTCGGCCCCAAACTGTCTGACGGCCAACCGTCGGCTTGGTGCGTCAGGGCCTTTAGAGTGCACTGTGTAGCTGCATTATGTAGGAAAATATAAATATAAAATCCTGGAAAAACCTTTGCTACATACTGCAGGTACAGTGTGATGTTTTAAGAATCAAAAGTAGTGATGTAGAGGTCTTGATCTCCACTGTAATAATCAAGACTGGCGAAGTGGACTCTGTTCAGGACAAATATGCTTACACACTTTTTCAAAAAATACTGGGGAAAAAATGTTTCCCGTCCCTCCTCATTCTTTTCATGTTCTGCAATGCCGACGCCATCTGTTCTCGTTCATCGATCGGACAAGTTCGACCAAGGATAAGAGGCGGGATGGAAGATGGAAGAGAATCTGGCGTCAGGTTTGCCAGCTCCCCCCCTCCACCCAACAGATCAGTTTCCGAGTCATCGAGTGTCTAATCTTCACAGTGTGCAAACCCAATCCCTCTCCGCTGACCCGACCGGTGCAACTCTACACACTGGAGACCAGACCCAGGGCGTCTGGAAATGAGCTCGCGCCCACACAAATGCACGCACAAATGCATTACACTTGGATTACGAATGAACACACAAAGCCTCCCACACTCAAACGGAAATGTCCAAAATACTTCATTTGTAGAGTTAACACAAGCTTTGAGTGTTTAAACTGTTTTTTAGACAAGCACCACTTACAGCACAAGGATGAGGTTTATGGTCAGACCAAGCAGTCCTCCCTTTTCCTACAACTGTAAAACCTCCTGCATGATGTGCTGCACGATGCAGGAGGTTTAGTCACCATTTGGAAAACAATGAAAGACATTACAAGAAACTGTAGGAAGCCTTTCGTCTCATGCTCTTTCCTTCTTTCAAGCCTATAAATAGATGACTAATGTCCAGATCCACAAGGCCTTTTTTCTTCCTTTTTTACTCTGCCATCTGCATCAAACTAAGCTTACATTTTTTTTTAAAAGCCGAACTTGTTGTTGGACATCCTGTTTCTATTTATTCCTGTTGCTCGCTTTGAAAGCGCCGCTATGGACAAGGAACGGCTGATTTGTGAAGTTGAAATGAGGAGTTATCTTTAGGGATGGGATCGGGAGATCGGCATTAATGCTTTCTAGTCGCCGTTAGCTGTTGGCAGCCGGTGGGCAGCAGAGTCCTGCTTGGCTAAATAACGGAGCTAACTGCTGTCGTTAACGGAGGTTATATTATGATGCGTTCAGGCTCTATTCAGTAAAAATAAGCATTGAGCAAAGGGTAAATTATAACGTATCACATGTGTTTGAATGTCATCTTGTGAAATTTAGTTTTTTTTGCGAGAAACTTGAACAAATACAGTGTGAAGGGAATTATGACCGGTTTAAATTGCCTTTTCTGTTGTTTTTACATACATTTGGGCCACCAAATTTAGGGTCTTGGTGGCCCGTTTGGCCAGTGCTTAAAAAAATATTAGTGTCTATCTCTGCAGTGTCTTGCTTGATAGTATTTGACTTGATGCTGCAGAGATTAAACCTGTGACCAGATCGTTAAGTTTGAATATCTTCAGAACACATTCATACGAATCAGTTTACCCAAATATGTTTTATTGCAGAGCTAACAATTTATTTAGAGCTCTCACTTCGACGAACATCATGTCAGTTGTAGTTATCATTGTGAACGTGAGATCTTTGTCTGTGAGCTGGTTGACTGGCTGAAGACTTACTGGCCAGTTGACTCTCCCACCTAGCAGCTAGTGTTTGTCACAAGAAGTTGAGGTTTCTGATTTGTGCCATTAATCTGGCGCTGCCTCTCCTCACATGGAGGTCCTCTCTTTTGCTCTGTATGATGATTGGAGAAATTTTAGGCTAACTGCAGATGTTTAAGTCCACCCTATAAGTTAATGGCGGAGCCTCTAACTGAGGTTGTTTTGTATTAGTTCAGGAAGCCTTTTTTATGATGTTTAAATAACCAATACGTAGAGGGCCGATACCCTCACCTTCTCACTGATTAAAAGATCCTAAAGGGTGGAGTTCACAGCTGCTAAATTCTGGCTAAAGTTAATTTTGCACTGTAATACTCTGCTAGTCGCTTGACAGACAAAAGGTTTCCCATTAAAACTATATAATATTTTTAGTCAATTAGTCATTTTTGATTGACTTTTCAAGAAACTAATGAGCACATCTCTGGTAAACACAAGATTTAAAGTGGTGCTTTTGTGTGATTTTTTGTGGAGAAACTCAGATTTGCAGATCTGTGGATTAAATCAACTATCGATTAGTCAAATGTAATAGAATTTCTTTGGTCGAGTAAAGCCCTAAATATTTTCCTGTTACGTCATATTTTTTGCCATTATTAGTACACAGAACTTATTGTGTTAAAGTAAGACACTTTTGTCATTATAACAAGTTGGTATGTTGTTATAGAATTTTCCTTTAACATCAAGAACAAATCAAAGGAGGAGAGAAGACCTATCCTGGGCACGAGAGAAGGGTTTTATAGATGTTTTTGTACTTTTTTTCAAGATTAACTGCGTAATGAATGGTTCTATAGAGACTTGCTTGGATGCACATGACAACACATCATATGATGATTGTAATGCATGTTGTCATTGTAGTTAAAGTTAAATATAAACATTTGTATTTCAGTGGATTCGATATTCTGTTAACGGAAATGTGCTTGCAGTTATGTCTCCCAAGAGACCTTTTCACTGCCGCTCGATTGAGGTTTGACTGGAGCAGCAACCACCTCTTTTTCCTCGAGGCCGTGAGTTCAAGCACGTGGATGTGCTTTTTCTCTGCCACTGAGCTGGAATACTTGAACTGCTTTCCAAACAGGACACGGGTTAAGTGGGTTGGAGTTCCTTTTGGAGTGGGAATTTTGACAAAGAAAGCTTTTGAGGTAGATCAGCTGAGCATGCTCGCTCCTACCACACCGTTTATTTACTCTGTAGTTCACATTTAACCTGTTTAACATCCACCAGACCATTTACTTTTCTTTAGCTGGTATGTTGCTGGGATTTACGGGGACGCAGCTTCCTGTTTATTATATAGAAACATTTACTATTGGGAGTAACTTATATTAAAATATGTATCCTGTCTTGATGCTGGCCATAAATCACTGTTGAAGAATATTACTTTTGTAGCTAAAATTAAAAAAAACTTCAAGGGATTTACAAAAACATAATACACATCTGCAGACAAGAAAAGATAAGACACATCTGCACTGGAGTGAGATAAACACAGTGACAAGGGAGATGAGAATAAAACTATAGAGACAATTAAATCCTAATGGAACTTATATATAGTATAGTACATTTTAGATGGATGAGGCAAATATAAGAATTCATTAATTAGTAGTCACTCTTTGTATCCTGTTCCTGTACGTTTTGCTTAATTACATTATTTTGTTTATGGGAAAATCCCCTTGTTTTGGCCACTTCTCTGTGCAGTAATATAACCATTCTTTATGCAATCAGGTTTGGCTTAACCCCTTGAAATGGAAAGCAGGTATGTTGCTGACATAACACGACTGCCTTTACCATTAAAGCGTCTTAATACATTTTACTGGAAAGTAGGATAACACCCACTGTCTCTCTGAAGTAGTAAAGTAATATCATACTGCTTCGACTAAATGACTGACAACTGGCGATTATTTTCATGATTGATCTGTTGATTCTTTTTTTTAATTAATCTATAAAATATCACAAAAGAGCCCAAGGGAATGTTTTGTATTTTTTGATATGACAGATGACTTCTTCAGTACCTTATTGAAATTTTTGTCTATTAATTATCTGTAGTTCTACTAATTGATTAATTGACTAATCTTTTCAGCACTAAAATGAACAAGAATTGTAACTGGTGGTGTATTTTCATCTCAGTCCTAATATAAGCACACATCAGTATAGCAGATATTGGCTTTCAAGGAGACATGAACCTCACTCGCCTTCCACGTGAATAATGTCTTTTATCAATCCCTTAAACTATACTTTTGTGCCATTAAAAGTATGCCGAATTAGCTATCAGCAGTTCCTGTTTGCAATGTACCCATGGATGTACAGACAACTTTCACTGGATTACTTTGATACTGAAGAAAACTTAAAAACGTGATATTTCTCAGGCAAGTTCTGGACTTATGAGGAGCGTCATGTTTCTATAATTTCTAAGCGGATATATAGATGTTTGCTCACAATAGACGTCGGAGATAATGATATCTTCGGAAAGTGAAAGTCACCCCGAATTTAGAAAAGTGTGTGTCAGTGTGGGGAGAAGCGCCTTACAGTTTGAAAACTTGTGTTATCTCACAGGTGGCATCCTACTGTGTGGCTGCACTTGACTTGGCTTTGGCACTTTTGTAACTTTATCGGGGTGCTGTTACCTCGAACCGAGCACCTCATCTGTAATGTGAGCTGTACAGTGGTGCAATATAGAGGTGTATTGGTTTTGTGCATACCACTAAGAAGTTAAAAGCCCCCCCATCTATCTGTGATAAAGGGAACGAACCATTTGTCACGAGGGATGAAAAGATGAAAAGAATGAAGAGGAGGGAAAGGCGAAGAGAGACTTTCTGTTTTTGGAAAATAGTTTCTGTAAGCTTTTTGAAGAAGACGTGTGATTGTGCTGCTCAGCATGGAACAGCTGGGGAGCTCAAAGCCTCTCGCTCGCAGGGAAGATGAAGGGTGAGAAACGCCTAAAAGCCTCGGAGTGTTCGAGGATGTGGTTTAGAGCCAGTAATACCGGGACAATTAGCTATCTGATGACCTTCTTGGTGAAGGGCTTCGACAAAGATCACAGCAGCCACAAGTAAGAAGATCAGATAATGGCTTTCTTCCCTTAGGTTTCTCCTGTCACCCACTTTCAGCCTACATTGTATTGATACCTTGTTTTAGCCCAGCAGGCAGAATATCAGTAGCTCAGAGTGTCATAACAAAACACAGAACAAGTGAGTTTATAACTAGAGATGCACCGATCCGACTATTTGAGTCCCGATACCGATAGCGATACCTGGGCTTTGGGTATCGACCGATACCGAGTACCGATCCGATACCAGTGTTTAATTAGTAAGCTGTATGCCTCACTGGAAGTGGGATCATTCTTTTATGTATAAGGCAACATCAGGCTTGACTTTAAGATTGTTTTCTCAACTTTGTAAAGCAAAATGTAACAAATTAATAACATTTTTTATTTTATTTATACTAATTATTTTTTTATTTATCATTAAAGTAATAAATTGTACACCAGTAACGAGGTAAAAAATCTTCAAAATTAACAGAATTTTTTTTATTATTAAAATAACAAATCATACAACAGCAACTTGGTAAAAATCTTCAAAATTAACAGGAATTTCGATTCAAGGGTAAACCTGTTTAATGCAGCAAAAAAATGGTCAAAACTTAAACAGGAATTAAAATTCCATTATATAATGTACATAGTATATAAACATAGAATTAAATTGAATAGATCGGACCCATTGTCACAGATACCCGTTCCAGCTATTTGAGTCAGTATCGGTTCGATATCTGATCCGGTATCGGTGCATCCCTATTTATAACCGATCCTGGAGACAGCTGGTCAATTTGAAAATAAATACGAGGAGAGATTTGTTTACAGCTAGTAATTTGTTAAAAGTCGTAGCACTAGACTACAGCAGGTAATTTGCATTAACATAAAGTCCAGTTTGTTGTGTTTTCACGTAGCAGGCATGCTTCATATTAAATGACTCCAGAAAGCAAGAAACATCGTCCTCTCTGAGTCTATGCCAGGCATCTGCTATTATTTATTGATCTGATGACCCACTTTACCAGGAGGGTATCATTACCACTTTCCAGTAATGAAGATGTGACACTGTGTTGGAGGTCCTGGTTTTCTTTTCTACCCTGACCTGGTGCCTGGTGTGGGCTTTCCTCTTTGTTTGGCCCCGTTTGCTACAGTTTTTGATCAGTTTATATCAAACGCTTTTGATTTGGCATTTTTAAGCAAAAATGCCAAATATCCCCCGGCCTTTTTGTTGGACAAAACAAGGAAGTGGAATTCCCCATCTATATTTTTTTATTTTTATTTTACCTTTATTTAAAGTCAATTGAGAACCAATTCACATTTACAATGACGACCTGGCCAAGAGGCAGCGACAGAAGGCAAGTCGATACAAGACATTAGAACATAAAAACAACTAGTGCAATAAAACAACATTAGACAAAAACATCACAATATATACGGTATATACAACAATAGATATCTATGTGCTGTGTTCCAGTGAAGCAAATTCAAAAGCAGGTGCAGGAATCAGAAACTATAGCTTGTGGTCTTGGGCTCTGGGAAATTAAAATGGGCATATTTCATTATTTTGATATCGGCCTTTGGACAGTTTGGTGCCGTCGGTGAGCGTCTGTCAGCCTAGTTTTTGCGGTGTGTCCCGCACTGTCGTCTCTAGTCTGTCTCTAGTTTTTCAGCCGTTTCAGCATGTTGGGAGAAATCACTCTGATTGGATGTTCAGCTTAAGCGAATCAGTGCACGACAAGAGAAACAGAAGTGAGGAAAGCAAGCCAATGAGTAAAGTCAAGAAGAAAAACACAGAGGGCTCTTCTCATTGTTCATCTTCATCTCATCTGATCATTCAAATACACAGATATTTTCACAACGACATGGCCATCTGGATTGAAGCTAAGTGGTGAGTGAGAGCGGTGGGAAAATGGTCGGCAAACGCCGCTTTGTTTCATGTATGTATCATAACAACAGCTTGTATATCTGCCGTCCTCGGTCTTCCTGTTTCCCTTTTTGAATGACGAATACAAACTTCCGCTGCATACTGGTGTGGAGAGTTATTTCCTCTCATACATGCGCAGAACGTACGTGCTAACTGGTTGGTTGTAGTCTTTGCGGTGTGTTCAAGTGCAACTGTTTGGCCGAGACAAAGGCTACGTGAGGCAACGCAACTGTTGGCCTTCATCAACGCTATTCTTTGATGTTGGCTTGGTGTGTCTGGGCCTTAAGCCTCAAGTCCTTAGCACCAGTGGTTCTTGGCTGGTTATGAATCAGGACCTACCTTTTAGACTTAGCAGATTAGTAAACCCCATTCAGTAATTCCCTCTATGAGTTCCTCTTTGTCCATGACCCTGTTAGAGTATCTTCTGACCCATTTTGGTTCCTGACCTACCAGCCAAGAAACGCTGCGTCTTGGTTGAGTTGTTTGTTTCCACTGAGCCTTGCTGTCCTGAAAGTGTGTCACCCTTTTGACATACCACATCAAGCATTACACACCTTTTAACTCAACGTGAATGCACATCCTGCGGAGAACTCTGTGAACTTTGGGTGTAACCCGGTCGATTGATACCAGGTCTATTTCCCTGTCATGGCTTTGTGTTGGCCTTTGGCACACACATGTACGCTAAATAGGACAGTTTGACATGCAACGCATTCAAAAGGAAAAAGTGCAGCTGTTGCGCTGCTTCCGTGTTAATAACATGAAGACATATTTATGCGCGTTTGCTGCCTGTGTGCATGTACATCTGTTTGTGTCGTGCTCTGTTGGCAGCCAGTGGGAGTGGCAGGTGTCATTCGTGCCTCCTTGCAGTTAAGTTTTTACGAGGGCTTTTGAAAGTGTGAGTTTGCTGTTCCTGCTGTCAGCAGCACGCTGTTACAATCCCTGACCTCGGCCCTGCAGAGTCAGTCTCACCGAGCTCCAGATCTATTGTTGTAGGACTGTGTGTCTCGGTAGCTAAGCAGCAGTTGGCATGCAGCCACACCGAGCTGTGTGTCATGCAGAGCTGCAGAGGCCGGGAGCTTAGTCACACACACACACACACACACACACACACACACACTTAAAAAATTATATACATACGCCCATGCATATAACACATGTGCTAGGAATGCCAGTTTAAACAAATACCTCAGCCATTTTAATGATCAATAATTTGAAATGCATGTATTTCCTCAATGAAGCCTCATTAAAACAATTGACATGGTTATTTCTCAGCTTAAGTTTAGTAAGTAGAGTCTCAATTTGCGTACTTCTGTACTTACACTTACTATTTTGAGTGCATTAGTGCATTTACACTGAGAAGTATGGCAAAATGCAGTGCACTCTAAGTACCCGGATCATACTTGCCAACCTCGAGACCTCAAAAAAAGGGAGGATTTCAAAACCAAAGTGGGAAGTGTGGGGGTCTTTCCCTAGAAAAAATTTGTTTCAGAGACTTTGTTTCCTACAGGAAGTTGTCTCGGGTCTTGAGCATGGATGTATGAAGGAGTTGTAGCATTTATTCACCACCAAAATAAACTGTACACACACCGCTACTGCTACGTTCACAGCCACAATGCCACCGACAACCCCACACTCACCGCCGCCACACAAACACGACCTGTCGTCCACTCACTAACGTTACGCCGCGCTGACAGACCGTATGTTACTTCTGTGAATGTAGCACAAACACACACGGTTTGTCAGACACTCGCTAACGTTACGCCAGGCAGACACACAGCTGACAACCTCGCAGCTAAACTAAATGATGCGGTGGAGAGCTACTGGAAAAATGGCTGCTGCATGTGTCCTCGACAATACACGCAGCATCGTGGCTGCTAACTCTAACTGAACCGGGGACTCAGTTGTCGGTTTTGCACATACACTGCAGCTGGCGCACCGCTGCATGCAACGCACTAATCTTGTCAGTTAATAATCGGTTAACGAGGGTCAGTTATTGGTTAGAAAAAATACTAAATTAGCATCCCTAAAAGGAAGTAAGTCTGTCACTCAAAGTTGTTCCTGCTCCCTCTGCACGCTCGGTGTTGTTTAGCGGAGCTTTGAATATAGAACAGACATCGTTCATCATTAGTACAATGGAAGTCCCCGTCTCTGATGTCAGAGTCTAACGTTCACCATACTTCTGGCTGCTTTATATACGATGCTGTACAGAATAATGGCCGAGAGTATACGAGCATTATTTCCAGGGAGACTGGGCTTGGGAGAGTTGACGTCTTTGAGCCACACAGGAGAAAGCATGAACTGTGATTGAAGAATGAGGGTGGCTCTGGAGAGGCTGCTGCTGTTTTTGTTGAGTTCTTGATAACAGGAGAGTTGAGACAGGACGATAATACAGCGCTCTGATGCGTTCAATAACAGGACCCACCGCACGCTATGCCTCTTTTGGTCTTCAGTGTCTGGATCCATAGGTATAAATCGATTCCTGGCAGCCAACAGCTCCCTCGACACTTACTGCGTGTGTGCACATGTGAGTGTGCAGAGTGGATTTTACATGTTAAGAGCATAGTGCTTTAGTATGCCTCTGACAATGCTGCATGTGTGCGTGTGTGTGTGTGTGAGGATGTGGGATTAACCCCTTCTGTCAGGGGAGCAGGTGGGGCTGAGGCTTACATCCAGTTTTGCAGTTCAGACACACCCATCTTCACCTCCCCCCTTCTTCCTGCGCTCTCTTACATGTCCTCCATTTTGCTTTTGTTGCCTCCATCCAGAATAAAACATCCCTCCTCCTCCTCCGCCCCGACCTCAGAAAAGGCTGAGAAGATTTACCACCTGCTGAACTAAAAATGTCAACAAGAAGTGCTTAATTTAAATGTGTTGAACCCTGGTGTGAATTCTGTCTGTGCCACCCAGGCGCCAATGTGGAAGTACCTTAATGTGCATTTTTTTTTTCTAATATCCATCAGGAGGCGACTCCTCTGGTTGCAAAAAGAAGTCTGATTGTATAGAAGTATATGAGAAAATGAGCCTACTTCTCACTTGATTTATTACCTCAGTAATTGTAAACATGAGTTTATGGTCTCAATCGCTAGTTTCAAGTCTTCTTCAATACAGCATGATGTCCATTTAGTAAATTATGGTCCCGTTTAGAGTCAAATAGACCATAAAGCAGGGGATGCTTTAGGGCGTGGCTACCTTGTGATGGACAGGTCGCTACCACGGCGTTGTCCAGACTGGGAGTTGTCCGTGTTTTCGTCTTACAACTTTAACCCTTTCACAGTAGGGGTGGGAATCACCAGAGGCTCCACGATACGATATTATCACGATACTTAAGTCACAATACGATCTTATTTGCGATATGCTGAGTATTGCGATAAGATATATTGTGATTTGTTACTTTTGTTCAACTGCAAATTATGCTGTTTGTCAACATTTCTTTTATCTAATAAGATACAGTTTATACTCTGTCCATCTCAGAGTTTTCATTCGCATATCTTGAGGTCAGAAGTCAAGGGACCCCTTTTGAAAATGGCCATGCCAGTTTTTCCGTAGAATTGCGTAGATTTGGAGCGTTATATAGCGTTCTTCCCAACAAGCTAACATGACTTGGTTGGTACCAGTTGATTCCTTAGGTTTTTCTAGTTTTATATGAAACAGTATCTTCACTCTATAGCTTTAAAACTGAGCCCGCTACATACTCCGAAGACAGAATAGCTGCTGGACTGTTAAGAGGTCAATAGTTTATATAATAAAAGGTCGATACTTGACGTCCGTTTTCAGTTCATGGAAGTTAGTTGTAACACTTTGGTCGTCTAAAAATGTCTTATTCAGTGTTCGGTTGTACTTAGCTCCATCATCTCGTGTCACTTCTGGTTCCAAAAACCAAGATGCCGAACTCGAGTCCACTAATCCGTAGTCCACAAACCGTTGGGTGACGTCACGGTGACTAATCACTTCTTATATACAGTCTACGGTGCCACCACTGTTTCACCTCCACCCTCTTCTCTCCCTCTCACTGTGTGTGAAGAAGCTGATTATAAATTCACAGCTATACTGACGCTGTGGTGCGACGCACTAAAGATAGATCTATTAACACTTTTGGAGTGAGATATCGGGATGTGAGTTATAACTCAAAGTGTTACTTCTTCAAGTGTGAGGCAGTGAAACAGTTTGGATGATTGTAAGGATGCATCATGAGCAGGTAGGAAAATAACCCTTTAAAACAGGCCAATTAGAAGATATCTGAACACATCTCAATACATGTTCGGTAGTACTGACTGTCTGACATTGTGTCTGAAGTATTCACTTGGAAGGCCTCTGTATGAACTTCTCCCACTCGGTGTAATGGGACTGTATCTTCCGTGTTTAGGATTAAAGCCGCCCATCCCCACTCATCATCAAAACACTTTGCTTCCTATGCTTTATTCATGTGTGGCTTTGCAAGGCACTCTGGGAATTGTAGGAGAAATATTCTGCCTCTATATGAGGAGCACTGCCTGGAAGTGAAGTGAGGTTATTTGTTTCTGGTTTTGAAAGATTGCTTAGCATTCAGCTTTTTTTGTCAAGTAAGTGGAGGAGATGCAAGAAAGGTCATGAGTTTAACTTGAACCAGTGATCTCCTTAGCTCGTTGTAACAGGAAGTCCATTATCTCCTTTCTCTCATCAGGTACAGCAGCCAAATTCACAATGTTAAAGTATTTATAGGTCTATTTTTTAATTCTTTTAATTTAACTTTTATTTTCCAGGATAGTCCCATTTAGATTTAAAATCTCTCCAGAGGGAGTCCTGGCCAAGACGGCAGCATAAAAGTTTCACACGTAAAAGCACAAATAAGACTAAAAACATTAAGTGATTTATTTCACATAAAAGAGAAAAGTAACAGACTTGAAACAAACAGCAAATTGCATCAGCCGATGAATTAGCGGTGTCGTTCAGCAACAGGACATGTACATTCAGTGTTTGAATAGTCCTTAATCTTGTTTTTAAAATATTGCATGCTTATTAAGGGGTGGGAAAAAAATCGATTCATCTATGTATCGCGATTTATTTATTTTTTTTACGATTTTGAAATCGAATTTTTAATGCCAGACTCGATATATTATCTTCATTTGAGTCTATGCAGAGGTAAAAGGAAGTTACCGCTTTTATTGTTGTAGTCTGAGTAACATGACGTCATATCCGTTCCGTATCCTTTAACAAAACAAACAGCAGCCGGCCGCCGCGAGCCGAAACGAAAAAGTAGAAAACGTTGGAGGGTCTGCGTGGATACGACCTGCACTCTCACAAGTTAAATCCAACGTGGTAAACACTACACATCCAGTAAAGTATGGAAACACTTTGGGTTTCACACATTGCAGGAAAAGCAGAGCTAGACATCACGGCTAAAGCTGCATGCTAACTCTGTCATGGACAGGAAACGTTATCATATTGCAGTAATGTGTGGTCAAGCCAGCCGTCACTCTCATCTCCGTGGTCAAATGGGCCGACACTACAACTGTAGAGCACCCATATACTGACTTTTATGTTAAATGCATTCAAACGGCCCCGATGGAGCTGACCATGGATGTATAAAGAGAACGGAGCTGACGGGAGAGCTAGAGACCACCTTGGAGAAGTTAGAGGAAGTAGACACGTGGGACTACGTCCGTTTTTCAAAACAAGGTGTTAACAAAGGGAACTGTATATACAAAATACATCTATGGAAATAAGATTAATTGGATAATGTTCACTAGAAGTATAAAATGTTACATGTCCCTTATAAATTAAAAAGAAAATACCACTAATTTGTGAAGGAAATGTCCATGAAATGAAGCAAATATATAAATTTTGGCATTAAAATTTTTATGCCAAAAAAATTGGCATTTTGAAAAAAATGCCAATTTGAAATATTTAAAAAAAATTGCGATACATAGGTGAATCGATTTTTTCCCCCACCCCTATTATCAGATATAAATTTGTTTTTTCTCTGCTTAAGAAATTGGACGTGTGGCGTGAGAGTGTGTGTGAAAAGTCTCATGGTCAATGCGTGAGACTGCATTCATGCCTTCTTTTCTCACACATGCTCTCTTTCTCTGCTCCTCGCCGTGATTTCCTGTTTATTCAGAAAGCTGTGTGTGTGTTTTGACTCATTCTCTGAAGTCAGCGTTTACCGACACCCACCTCACTCAGCATGAAGAATAAGCCACATGCTCCACTGTACTCCCCGACCTTAGTCATGTCCCCGATGCTCTGATGAAGGCCTTTTTATTTGAAACTTTGCAATAAAACCTTTGGAGGTGTGAAGTGTGTGTGTGGGGGGGTGTATTTTGCATTTGTACTTACTGAGCAATTTTAGCCATTTATAGTGACTCTAAAACTAGGCTGTGTGAGGCTTTAAGTGTTTTCTTCGTTTTCCTAGTTTCATATGATGCCAGTATCTTCACTCTAGCTTTAAAACCTCCCGCTACAACCTCCGAAAGATCGATTGCGTTAATGAAATGAATGGTGTTAAAACAAATTTTTGTTAATCCGTTATTAACTTTGACAGCCCTGATCAAAACATGCGTACCACTAGGACTAAAACTGGGATATTTACACACAGGAGGTAGAAATTGCTCAAAAAGCTAGTGTGATTTTTGTTGTCATGAGTAATCGTGTGAGTGCTATCCACATGCATGAACTCAAATTTTAAGATAGAAATTGCATTTGGATGCTGCTTCTTCCACTAACTTGAGTAAACCCTCTAATCATTGTGTTGATCCTCTCTTTGTCACTCTGCAGGGCAGGGCGAGTGGTGCTGCGAGAGACGGACGCATGAAGCATGAGAGGGTGGAGCTGAGGCTTAGCTGACCCTTCCCCTTCCTTCTCCTCCTTTCCCCCCCGTGCTCCATTCAATCAGCACCTCCTCCTCCTCCCTTCCCCTCCCTTCCCCTCCTTTCCCCTTCCTATGTCCCTCACTCTGTGGGAGCTCGCCCATCTCGCCTCCCCTCCTACTCCAAACCTCAATCAGCCGTGCCCAATGTACTCCCCGGAGCAGGAAAACATCTCCACCACCGCCTCCACCAAAGTGCCAGTGAAGTATGGAGAGCTCATTGTGCTGGGGTAAGCAACAATAAATTACATCTTAACACCCAGAACACACCTGTTAATGCATCCTAATGTCCTATCCAAAATGTCACACACTCAAGACGCAATGCACACCCCTTGCAGGTTTCACTGTATTAGGCTGATTGACAGTGGAGGTAACACATGAAGAAGTGAAGCAATGAATGTGCTTACTGTGCTCAATTTCTGATTTAAAAATATTCAAAGAATTGGCTTTGTGGTAGGAAATGGATTTGTTTGTTAGACCTCAAGTTTACACACAATGTGTTATGGTAAGAAATATTAAATGCAAACGTAATTTATGTTTGTTTACATGAAAACAAGGCTCCTTTAAGGCACAGTAAAGCCTAAATTACAGCGGTACAGATGCACAGTCAGAACACTAATTAAGGAGATAATCATAACTTAAGAACAATGGAAATAATGGTGAGCTGTTGCGGTGGTGAAAGACCAAATGTCCTGAGGGAATATACAGTCAGGATTTAGACGCACGTTGATTGGTCAATAAACTTGCAGATATTTTTTAACAAGCTCAGCAGACGACGCCTCTGAATGATGCAGTTGACGTGAACAAATGCGGCGTCCCAGCCAAGGAGATAAAACAGAAATGCTTCTCCAGAAAACAACATAAACAAGTGTGATATTTTTGTCCAGTTGCTCAGGGCCATGCACAGATAGGATTGTTGAAGAGTTAGGGAGATTAACCCTTGAAATAATTACAAGATGAGATCAATTTTGGCTGAATGAGCAGCACCGGATACTCATCGTTAACGGCGTGTTAAAATCTCCTCCTCCAGAGATTTGTTTTGACCCGAGTCCACATGCTCAGCTGTAAGAAAAACCTTCCACCCCACCCTGCATCAGCGTGGAAGACATATAAGTGTTCACACACACACTTTCTCCAATAACAACTGACAGTGAAGGACTTCCTTTATCTGTCTGTCTCCTGTTTATTCCCCAAAGGGCTATTCCACTCCACTCCCCATCCCTGCCCACTCCACAGAGGAATGCAGATGTCGGAAAGACTCCTTACATACACATAAACACACACAGACACTTTCTAGTGCACGTACAACACACACATTTTTCATGTCTCTCACACACAGTTGGTCTCACAGCTGACTCACAGCTTGTTGTTCTGAGTTGTGCTGCTGGAGCGGTGTATTGTCAGGGAGATGACCGTGGAAATTTTCCCTAGTGGAAAAATGCAGTGCGGAGCAGTAAACGCAGCTCCATGCCTTTACAAGGGAGAACCCCAGTTTTCCGTTATGCTCTGCTTTTTCCGCTCCTAATTTTTTTATTCTAGGCCAGGCCACGCTTTTTAAAAGGTCAACAGGGGCACTTGTGGCTGTTTGACATGAGTAGTCACACACTGCGCTGCAAGCAAAGCTGGAAATGTTGTTGTGCTTCCTACTCCTACTGTACAAGTAGATCGTTTGTGATGTAAAACCAACGTATGTATGTTATGTCGTGGAACAAAACATTAAAATCTCTTCAGCTTGAGTTAACCACAGACCTTATTTTAGGCATCTAACTAAAAACCCTCTCAAAAAAACTTCCAGACGAGGGAAGCGGAAGTGCTAAAATGCGAACTCATTTCTGGGTTTTTAGGACTCATTCCTGCACTCTATCGTGGTAAATTACTTGCTTTCATAACTGTGCAAATTAAACGGCTCAGCTGTGGTGAACTCCACCCATCTGGTTCTCCCAGCAGGCTGAAACAAGTGCAGGGATTTAATTGAGCCTCCCGTGTGACCAAGAACAGGCTCGCAAATGCAAATGCTAATGGAGAACCCCATCAACACATAGCGCAGTGTTGTGTCTGGCCTCGTCGCTAACCCCATACCAACATTACCATGTTTGAAGCCCGGTGATGCTAATGGCCTAATCCGGAGGAATGCTGCAGTGTCTCTGGGGACAGTCTGTTTACAGGCGGGCGTACTGGACATCCATGTGGCTTTTCACTGGATACATTGCAGTCCCTCCAAATCCATCTCTGTCTGTCTGTATACTGTACAGTACATGTGTGATTCTGTATTAACACAGTAATGCATTTTTCATGTATGCCATGGACCTCAAGTGCAGCGTCCCATTATGCTTTACATTTTGCATCGGCAGAATATTGTTAATTTCTAAGAGGCTGTATACATGCCGCGTCTAAAACACGTGGAAAATGTTTAAAACAACTGTTTTACAGAAAGGGTGAAGCACTTAACATAGTCCGTGGGACAGATGTGAAGCTCTGGGTAGCCCTGCACTGAAATGATTAACCGCTCCTCCATATATTTACGTAGACTGATATTTACGGAAGAAAAAAAAAAGATATCTGCCAACTGTGATTGGTTATTCCTCGTCACACGACATGCGGTGCGCGCTGCAGCGTTCCAAAAGTTGAACTATTTTTATGGTCGTGTCCAGAAGGTAACCAGCAAATTGTGAAATCTGATAAAACTTGCAAAAACTCTTGCGAGACTCGCTGCCCGACGACCTATCCTAACCTTAACTATTCGATGTCAATGCCTAACCTTAACTATACGAGATCAATGCCTAACCTTAATTATACGAGATCAATGCTTAACCTTAACTATACGAGATCAATGCCTAACCTTAACTATACGAGATCAATGCCTAACCTTAACTATTCATGATCAATGCCTAACCTTAACTATTTGTGATCAATGCCTAACCCCTAACTATACGAGATCAATGTCTAACCTTAACCATCTCGCGAGAGTTTTCCAAATTCCTGGGTTCCCTTCAAGACACTACCTATTTTTATCTCGGGGTGCAGCCATTGCGCCTCGAAAAATAGGCGCTTGGGAACGCTTGCACACGCGTTTTAGCGTATTCTGCGCGTCTATATTGACAACAATGGATTTGAGCGTGCAGAAGACGTGGCATGTGTAAGACGGTATATATATTCACATGTGGAGACGGAGCTCACTGAAAGAAATATTCTCTCCCTCCCACACCATATATTTAGTTTGGCACTAAGACAAATTTCAACATCTATCTTCTCATTTAATATCTGTTTTGTAACTTTGATGTTTCTATATACTGTTGGTTTAAAAAAAAAAACTTTTACGTCTGTGCCTTTAGTGTAATAACCTTTGTAATGTTAACACATGTAAACAGAGACGCAGAGAGTGACTCAGCCATAGGCAGTAATTACTCACGACCTGTCTTTATGTTTTTATAGGTTTACTGTGTAAGTGGTAGCTTGTTGCTGCACACTGAGCTCTAGTTTACTGGTGTTTGGAGGGAACACACACACATGAAGAGTACAGTATGTGTCTGCACACACAGACTAACTTTTTCCTAACTCTGGTCCTTCCCGCCTCACTGTAGGAACAACCTGTATACACACATTAATACACACTAACTTGTAGTTGGCCATTGTTTGGAGAGTATTTGGATACATGTAAGTACACTCACACATTACTGCTACCCATGGCAACCCTGGGTTTGAACTGCCAGCAACACTTTGAGCTCTCTCCAGCAGACTGCCCTGCCCTCTCTCTCTCCGGATACGGGCTAAACTTCACCATGGTTACGCTCTTGCCATGGTTACTCTTCCCAAACGTTGGCTCTGTTCTCTCACCATGGTTACTCATAAACCCTCACAACGTTGTTTGATCCCAGCAGATCTGCTCTCTCAGAGAAACATTTAGCCGTAGGCCGGGCATCCTTACAACCTGTCTGTGCCGTCTGCACTGGATTCGATGGGTGGTTTCATTTCAAGAGTCTTGATTGGTCGAAGACACGTTCCAGCTGTGCTGACGTCCTATACAGCATGGCTAGTCACAGCATATAATTTTGTTTTTTTACCTACTTTAAAGTTACTTTGAGGAACGTTTAACTGTTATGAAACCGTCTCAATGTGATGCTGATGCCTCTATATGACCTACATAAGTAAATGAGACCATTTGCGCGAAGATTGGCTATTTCTATATAGTTATTCTGAATGCTTGTCATCGGTGCCACCGGGTCGGATTCCGCATAACATCAAATGAAACTATGCAGGTTCACTGGAAACTTCTTTAGCTCAGACTCCAGCGACAGATCCGGCTTCGCTGCCGCCTTCGACCTGCAGTCGCGCCAGCAGCAGCAGCAGCTCCTCCTCGGGCGAGGAGCAGAGTTTCGCCTTGCTGCTCCACAGGTCCCCGCTGGGAGCCAACACCGACACCTCGCTGCTGGAGGCCTAGGCTGTATTGTTGGGCCCGCTGGAGGGAAGAGAGGCACGGGAGAACCGGAACCAGTACAAAGCGGGGCGGACTGTCAGACGCTGCTGCAGTAAAATGAGAGGTTTTCTAAAGGGACTCTGGTGCTCGGACACACTACCGCTAAAATCAACACAAAATTAAAGTTCCTCGTAGTAACTTTAAATAAAACTTTTTTTCAGAAACATCTGCAGTCCTGGTTTAAGATGATGAACCCTTGAAATCTGTATGTGCAACTGTGATTATTTCTTAGGAGGAGGCTACTATTTTGACTTTGTCGCTGTGTTTTCCAGTACTTGTTAAGTTTACAACTGGCTTCCTGTTTTCCTGGAAATGTTCTGAAAAGTTCTGAAAACTTAAACGTTGGTTTTAAAAAGTGTTGGGTAATGATACATGCTCTGGAAGTCAAGAATGATTGTTCATTTCTATTTTCTTACATGATAACAACAGTTAGAATTACTGGCTTTAAAAAAAAGAAATAAAAGCAAATGAATGATAACAAACCGGTGAAAACTGCTAAATTTGTGGCAAAGCAAAAAGCTGCAGGAAGCAATTTAATCTTTGTGTATTTCTTGAGTTATCACTTTGCATTTCTTGCAGTCGAGTAAAGCTACAGTGAAGCCGGAGGAGTCCATAACTTCTGTGGCTTCTGGATGTCATAACAATGTTAAAGTGGCGAGCGGTGTTTATGCATGTGGTGATGTTTATAAAGCTGTGGTTCTGTTAGGAATATCACTGCACACTGGTAATGGCTTATTATCTGAAACACGTGTGTGCAATAAAGAATAAAACCTTGTGTAACCTGGGTGTGCTCGCTGTTTGACAGCAACCAATGTGTTTCACAGCAACCGATGTGTTTCACATTTATACCTAGCAACCCAAAGTACAGGTGCAGTGCTTAAATCATTGGCTGCTTCAGCAAACTTTTATTTCATCGCTTATACCTAGCTACTAATTTTGCTTTTGTCAATCGCTTGATATTGTTGTTTATATTATTATTGTCAATGAGTACTTTCTGCTGTGTTAAACGAGATATCTTGATTTTTAAGAATGCTTCTTTTTTAGGAGGGATGAACCGCTTTTCTACTATAATGCATCCGCTGCAGACGGGTCAGTTCGAAGGGTAACTTTAGTGTTTTGCAACCTGGAACCTAGTTTTTCCATGTTTTTGTTTCGAAGTGATTTTTGAAATTGGTCCAGTAGGAAGGGATAATGCTGCAGATCGCAGCCACGAAACCAGTCAATATAACGTTAAGTTCACTAAAAGTGCTTTTTTTTGTCACTGACAGGCTCAGATTGTTATTATACATGTCTGACACCATTATGGAAAGGACCCTACAGAGAAATAAAACGTTTTTCTTACCTTTCTCTTGATTCGGCCTGTTTGTTACCGCTCAAGGAGAAATCTCGTTGTGAAACCTGAATATCCGTATACTCTGGCTCAAATAAATAATTCAAAGACTTCCTCCACATTGTGGAAATCATCTAAATATTCAGCCATGACATTGAAAATCTTTCAGATAACACTAAGCTACGCTTTCTGTACTCCAACACAACAAACACTTGGGTTTCTACCATGGATATATTCCACTATTCCACCGTTGTCTTCCAGCAACACGTCACCTTGCCAGATTTCAGAACGAAACTTCTCCTTCAGCGAGACTCTTTCCATAATGTCAGACATAATAACAATCAGAGACTGTCACGGCAAAAACAAGCTCTTTTAATGGACGTGAATGACGGTGCCAGCTTGCCCCAATAGCACCACATTGCAGCTTGTTGAGCAGATGCCGTCTACTGCACTCTCCCTCAATGCTGGACCAATTTCAGACATTGTTGTTCCTATTAGTCAGTTAAACACAAAAACATGGGAAAATAGGGTCCAGGTTGCAAAATACCAAAGTTACCTTGTAAGTCAGAAACAAACTGTTAATAAACTGAAAAGCAGCTGAAGACGACGAATGTTTTCTGCATGTTTTCTAGGATATTTAGCAACACACTCACTCACTCAGACACACTCGTAGAGACACAACAGCTCAGTCACGGTGCTGTCGGGAGTCACAGAGACTCCTTTCTGTTGGAGGGAACGCCTCTGTTTATTCTCCTTTTCCTCAGCCATGCATCAGGCTAAATGAGTCTCTTTGTGTGTTTATTTTCTCAGCCTTTCAGGGGTTTTGTTTGGAGGGCTTTGTTGTTTATGGGGACACGATGTGCTTTTGTTAAAAAGCATGTATGAAAAGTATAGGCTACAGTTTGTGTGTGTGCATATAGTCTTAGGGGCACGGAGGGAGTGCACCAAAATGTCTCAAGAACTTTCCACAATTTTTTCAGTGTATTATACGACTGCTCAGACAATAATGCCCTATTGTTTTGTGTATTTATGTTTGTGTTTGTGCAGGTACAATGGCTCTCTGCCCAACGGGGACCGAGGCCGACGCAAGAGCCGTTTTGCACTTTGTAAGAGACCGAAGTCAAACGGGGTGAAACCCAGCACAGTTCACATCGCCTGCTCTCCACAGGCAGCCAAGGTGAAACACACACACACACACACACACACACACACTACAGTATCATGTAGTCCTCCCAGGGATCACAAAACTGCAGTCATCGAAACCCTACACATCAGCAGTTTCAGTCCTTTCCCTTACATGGTGATTTTGGTTTTAAGTGAGTTTCGTGGCTGGAAACATATTACAAACAAATAGAGCGATATGCATGAGTTTGAAAAATAGTATTCTTTTCTCCTTTTGTTAAAAAAAGAGTTGTCTTTGTAGGCAGCATGATTTTATTTGTCTGACAACATCGAATCAAACACACCCAGTTCAGTGGGTTTGGCCCGCAGCGCTGCTCCACCAAAGGCTTTATTGAAACTCTGTTTCTGCTTTTTGTTCTTTGATATTAAAGCACCACACACACACACACACACACACACACACACACACCACCAAGACAGGAAAAGGCTCCCTGAGTAAGCAGAAAAAAGGAAATTGAGAAGGTAAAAGGCTCTGTCGGAGTTTAAAAAGGTATTTGAAGTATAGTTTTTTATGCAGCGTTTGACTGAAGGGAAACAAATGTGAACAGTCCAGTCGAAGGTAACTGAGCGTTTTCTGGCAAAGTCCTGGGAAGCACACTTCCTGTTGCCTGTTGCACCCATAGACTGTTTATAAGAAGTGGACGTAGTCACTGTGACGTCACCTAGTGGTTTGTGGACTGCCTTTTTGAAGCCTTGAGTTCGGCATTTTGGCCGTCGCCGTCTTGTTTTTTTTGCAAACAGAAGTGACACAAGAGGGTGGAGCTAAGTAACTGAACGCTGAATAAGACCTTTTTAAGCAGGTGTTTTTGCCATGAAGCATGTTCAGGTTCAATCCTCGTTTTCATTTTAAATGAAGGGCCTGATTTGAGAGTTTAACTTTTTTCTCTTCATCTTCTCTGTGTTCATCTATCCTTTGTGTCCCATCAGGCCATAAGCAACAAAGACCAGCACAGCATCTCTTACACTCTGTCTCGAGCCCAGACGGTGGTGGTGGAGTACACCCAAGACAGCAATACAGACATGTTCCAGGTAACGAGCCTCAGCTGTCACAACCTTATTATTTTTTCCACCTCACGTCATTTTTCTTGTAACATCGTGATGATTTAATCCCGTCTTGGATTTCTCCAATTGGAATCATCTTGTAATCAGACAAGGAAGGATTTGCGTCCTTCTCTGAGTCACAACTACATCAACACACAGACGTGATACACATATTTTTAGATTCAGTACTTCCTTGTCTCCGATGTCCAAAGTGAATAAACTAGGGATACACCGATCCAGCTTTTTTCAGTCCCAATAGCGATACCTGGGTTTGGGTATCGGCCGATACCGAGTACCGATCCAATACCAGTGTTCAATTAATAAGCTGTATGCCTCACTGTGTGGAAGTGACTGGATCATTCTGTTATGTGTAAGGCAACATCAGGCTGGACTTAAACTTTCCTTTTCTTTGTAAAACTAAATGAAAATAAAATACATAGATACATATTTACTGAATTGTTATTTATTATTAAAATAATAAATCGTACACCAGCAACTTGGTAAAAAAAATCTTCACAATTTACAGAAATTACAATTCAAGTGTAAACATTTTTAATGCTGCAACAAAATGGTCAAAACTTCAACAGGAATTAAAATTCCAGTATATAATGTAGGGTTGAAACTAAAGGTTATTGTCATTGCGATATTATTATTTTCTCGATTAATCGTCTGGTCTATAAAATGTCAGAAAATAGTGAAAAATTTCCAATTTTCTTAAAGTGATGTCTTTAAATATGTTGTTTTGTGAGTCAAAAATCCAAAGATATTCAGTTTTATATGACATATCTCCATATTTAAGAGGCTGAAAACAGCATTTCTTTTACATTTTTTGCATGGAAAGTCACTTTGATTAATCGATTATCAAAATAGTTGAATAGAT
>CAKALU010044463.1:0-23005 GCA_916700995.1 Hozukius guyotensis | reverse complement strand
CGTTATCTTACTTGATGTGTTTTATCCAGCAACTCCTGGTCTTTTTATCAGCCGGGAAGCAAAAGAACGATCAGACCCGTTGCTGGTGTGATTTCATCCCAGTAGGAAACACACCGGCATCGTAGCTTCAGCGAGAGAGACGTCACTCTTACAACTTTTGGGTGTGTAGTCTTTCGTATTTTCACAGTCTGAAACTTCAACACTTTTACAACAAACTGTGACTTCATATGTGTGATTCATGGCGCAATTCAAACAATTAAAAAAATGTAACTTTCACGGTTCACTACCGTACATATTTGTTTCCGCATTAAGGTCCCATGGTGGTCCACCGGAGTGGGAGGGACTTCTCCTCTCTATGTACAGTAATTTTAGACAAAGCTCCATCAGCTCGTGTATTACACCCCTCCTCTCACAGCTCTCTAAATGGGATAACTGTCCTGCGTTAGCGAAGGTTAACAGCTGAAGGACTTTCTGATTGAATGGAGGGAAAAAAAGTCGACTCAGCAAGTTTGCCAAAAAGCTATCTGAGCTACCTTTGTGTGTATGCGTGTGTGTGTTAATAGGTACCTGAAGTGTGCTGTTGAATGAATTTAGGGTTTTAAAATCCCTTGTTTTTAAACACGCCTGTCCTTAGGTTGTTTTAAACATACATCTGTCATTATAAAAACTTGACACCTACTGAGAGAAAACAAGTTATAGGCTAAAAACAATAATAACATTTGTGGTTATTAGAGGATGTTTTTGTTTCTTCTAAAGCCGTAAACATCAGATGATATTAAAGATGAATCATGTGCAGCAGGTTTGTTTCAGACTCACTCAGCCTTGCCAACAGGGCAGCTGCTTGCCCTTCTGCAGTTGGACACAAGGTTGAAGCCAGCTTAATTAGGAATATCTTACAGTGCTGCACACACACACACACACACACACACACACACACACAGTGAGCCTGCTGTGGGGGCTGTTGTGAAGTATAATAAATGAGTACAGTGTCTGAGCTCCTGTGGTGTTTAATAGAAGCGTTTGTGCTGATAAATGATTTGCTTCTCTGTAAATTAAATTATAAATGTGTCAAGGTGGAGAGTGTGTGGATGTTTATGTGGACTGAATCGACCCGGAGCGCTCACATCATTAAACTCGAGTGCGGTAATTTATTACAGTTTTACATATTGTCAACTTTTCGTTGACGCGGCGGTAGATTAAAGGTGCTAAACGCTGAATCGAGAGCACATCTATTGCCTCTCGATGGCTCTCAACATGGTGACGGCTGAGGTGGCCATCGATGTATAAAGAGAACTGGATACAGCGTCAGAGGCTCCCGTTCATTCCTATGAGAGTTGCTCAGTGGTGCATGAAGCCAAAATGGCTCAAGTGCGGAGTGATAAAGTACCCGGATCTTATGGCGATCTTCCGCATCCATTGGGCCGTAACGCAGGCGCAGTAGCGTTTCCTTTAACTCCAGCCTCGGTCTGGGCCTCATTCACATGAACGGAGGAAGGGAAATAACTCTGGATTCAGCTATTAGTGCATTTTACAACTTTTAGGACCTAATGATTTAAATAAGGGCTATTCAAGTGTTCATACTGGGAGGTTGATTTACCTCAAAAAAATGATCCGCTGAGTTACAAACGTCTATTTCCTACGACGAAGTATTAGGGCCACATTGAGGGAAAAAAAATAAATCTGAGATTTCGAGAATAAAGTCATAATATTACGAGAATAAAGTCAAAGTTGTAATATGAGAATAAATAATAAATTTTAATATTATAAAGTAGTACTTTTACGTGTTATCTTAGAGGGGAAATAGAGCAGCGTGTTGCCAGTGTGAAAACGAGGAGCGTGGAGCATCTTGTGAAGTTATACTTTAGTTTAGGTTTCACAAATAACGAAATACTTCATCTTTTGGCACATCAGCACCACATTATCATCAGTATCAGGACCTTGAAAAGATTGTGCAAGAAACTGCGTTTATTCCGAAGAAAGAACAACACGGACCTGATGGAGAAATTAACTCTTTTGTGGATGAGGAAAGGACTTTTTTTCTCATAAAGTTATGACTTTATTCGTGTAATATTACGACTTTTTTTTCTTGAAATAGTATGACTTTATTCTCATTAAATTACTATTTTTTTCCTCGTAATATTATGACTTTATTCTCGAAATCTCTGATATTTTTTTCCCTCAATGTGGCCCTAATACTCCGTCGTACTTTCCCAATGTAAGTCTATGGGAAAAAGTTTTTTGGGCCTAATGGCATCACGTGACGGACACAGAGGTTGTAATTCCACCGTTTGGTCAATACGAAAATTTGCTTCAAAGCCCGGCACTTTTCCTGGGGGTGCTAACAGCGCTAACAGTATTTACCTGAGGGGGAACCGGAGGGTGGGTGCTACGCTTCAGCGATGACGGCATCAGTGGGGACGGCGTTATCAGCTGTTACCATCATATGAGAGCAGAGCAGAGTGGCGGGGATTTGCTAGTCAGTGGGGCACACTCACGTGCACTAAAAGGCACGTGTGGCCGGCCCGGCGATGTCAACAAAGCACAGAGAAGCTCTGATTACAACACACACAGAGGGAGAGCGTCTTCATTCTCCGCTCAGGTAGACATTACTCCTCTATATCTGTACATGGACGATAGATTTTTGCTGCTGTATTAACGCTCCGGATGTCGAAGAGAGAAGCTTTAATGATTAGAGGAGCAGCCATGTGATCAACTGAGCAGCTGGGAAAATCTGAGCAGTTGTTGAATAAAACAACAACTGTTTCCCTCGAGCGAGACGCTGAACTCTTACCCGTTCCAGTTGAGCAGCTTGTTGGCCAACAGTAGAAAACGCAGTGGTTTTACTGGGCAGATGTGAGATGTGTGTTACTGCATCAGTGTGTGAAACAAAGAGCACACATGCACTCCTCTGCGAACCTTCCCGGGACAAGTGAAGGTTAAAAACTGTCACCAGGAGGGACGCATCAACCCGTGGCGGTGTCGCGCTGCCGCCACAGAAATGTGTTTGCCCCGAGCATCGCAGCGACCTCAACACCAGTCTGAGAGATCTCACCGCAAACCCTGCGAGCTGCTCCTCCCCTCATCTGTGTATCACTTTTTTAAAAATAGTTCCTTCCTTCATCATCTCTTTTTTTGTTCCTCTGTGGTTATCTAAATGTGGAATTTCCCCTCTGTGTCTTATCTGATCGAGCCAAACCGAGTGCTTCATCGAGACTGTAGTTTACTAAATTTTCCAGCAGCTTCCTGTCCTGTCCTGTCCTGTCCCATCACCTCCCCCCCTCGTTGTTCTTTCAATTTCCTCATGTCATCTTGCCTCCAGCTGTTGGCCCGCTGCCTCCTCCTGAATCACACAGCTGTCTGAGGGAGAAATGCCTGTGTCACACTGCCACCTACTGTACTCAGAGGAATACAACAATTTGTTAATCCATCCATTCTCTGAACTTCTTATCCTACTCAGTCTGTGTGTTCCACTACCCACACTACCATACTATTTAGTATGAAAGAAAAAAGAATTAATATGTCAAATGCAGTATGCCAAAAATACCAGGATGTCCTACTGCATCCGGTTGTTTTGCAGTATACAAGCCAGCAGGCTTTTCTGGCTATTCTGACCCACAATCCTCTGTGCTGTGGATATATGAGCAAGAGGGTCAAAGTTCAAGGTGCAATGTTATGATGAGGTAGTACGTCCCAACTGTATGCATACTGGATGCAACTGTACGTACGTACTTTGTAAGGGCAGCTGCAGTAAAAGTAAAAAGAAAAAGTATGCGATTTGGAACGCAACCAGTATCATGTTGGTGGGGACTGGAGCCTATCCCAGCATGCATTGGGAGAGAGGTGTGGCGTGGTACACACAGGACGGTCCATCACACAGGCTGGAATCAGTTCAATATAAGTAAAATAACTTCTATCCATCCTGTCTTGTTTGATATTTAGTGATCTCAGGGTATAATCTTCTGTATTTAGTATTTTTATATTATTGTTGTCTGTAGGGTGACCAGGCGTCCCACTTTACGAGGGACTGCACAGCATTTTTATCCCACGTCCCACATATTGAGACGATGTCCTGCATATTCATTGGCACTACTTTTCAAAAGTCAAACCTCTGCAGCCTGCAGGACAGACGCTTTTTTTTAAATCTGGCTTTTATCCAATGGTTATGAAGAGAGTAGGGAAGGCTGTCATCACGGCGCTGTGTTTGCTGTCAAATTACGCACACGTGGGTCAAGTGCAGGTTAACATTTCACCGTCTTTGCTACGCTATGCCCTACAGGGGAAAATTGTGAGTCACCGCAACGTCACAAGCTATGCAGATTTTGGCGGAATATGATGGAAACTACCACAAAGACAAGGCTGAGCAGCTACAACAAAGACTGTGAAACTACTTATAAGTATTTATAAGCCGGTGGAAGGATATTCTCAGAGTTTTTTTTTTAAATTTGCCAGTTATTTTTCAATTTCACACGGAGGGAATACGACATAAAGCGACACAGTTCATGTGAGTCTCACAAGAAACGTTCAAGGCTCAAGAAGAGATGTGCCGATTTATGGATGCATTCGGGCAAAACATAGAGATGTTACAAGATAAGGGGCAGAATAGAAATGTTTATTATTTACAGTAAGTTATAAGCCTTGGTAATGTGTCCCACACAAACTTTGTCCCACATTTGGTTTGTTGGGATCAGGTCCCCCTAGTTGTCCGTAGCAGCTCATCTCTATAACGTCTCTCTGTTCCAGGTGGAGACTGAGAGTCAGGAGCTGGTCGACGGCTCCCTCATCGACCTTTGCGGCGCGACCCTGCTGTGGCGCACTGCCGAAGGCCTGTCGCGCACTCCCACCCTCAAACACCTTGAGGCGCTGCGGCAGGAGATCAACGCGGCCCGCCCGCAGTGCCCCGTGGGCTTTAACACGCTGGCCTTCCCCTCCATGCGTCGAAAGGACACGCCGGACGAGAAGCAGCCCTGGGTCTACCTCCAGTGTGGCCACGTGCACGGCTACCACAACTGGGGCAGCCTACGTGAGGAGCGGGAGGGCCGGGAAGGCCGGCAGAGGGAGTGTCCCATGTGCCGAGCGAAAGGGCCGTACGTGCCGCTGTGGTTGGGCTGCGAGGCGGGGTTCTACGTAGACGCTGCCCCGCCCACTCACGCCTTTAACCCCTGCGGCCATGTTTGTTCAGAGAAGACGGCGGCCTTCTGGAGTCAGATCCCGCTGCCGCACGGCACGCACACCTTCCACGCCGCCTGTCCCTTCTGTGCCCAACAGCTGACTGGTGAGCAGGGCTTCGTCAGACTCATCTTCCAGGGACCCCTCGACTAGCAGCAGGGGCGACTTCCCAGCATCCTTTGGGTGAAGCAGAGCGGGGAGTTTTTTTTGTTAAGACCCTGCAATGAAATCGGGGAGCGACACAGATTTGTTTTCTTTCCTCTGCGGTTAAGATATAAACTTTTTTCTGGACTTTTTGTCTCATTTTTAAGTGACCTTTGTATTGCTTTTTCATGAATAACAACAAAGATTTCTATATTTTCATGTGAAACCAGAGACACAAAAAACCAAACAGAGAACACTGCTGGGTAAATGTTTTGTTTGTTTCTCGGAAAGAACTTTCAACAACAGTATTTTTCTAAATTACTAACGTACCGTAGTGCAAACGTACGGTTTTTATTCATGTTTATTGTTGCAATACACATCTGTGTACATCTCTTAGAGCTTATTTAAACAAAGATGTTTATTTATGGCCCATCGCTTCATCCTTTATCTGTCAGATATGCCTAACTTCAATACTATTTAGCATTTTAATTTGACAACACAGTATATTGTTAATCAGATATAAAGTTCTAGGTGTGTTCTGAGGGTTCTGTGTCTCCCCCCCCCCATGTTCACCCCTCAGATCTGTTTGTCGTATTTATACACCCCCGACCTCTGGCGTGCTCTCACTTTGTGTGTTAACCCCTCCCTCAGTTATACTCGTCGCCTTTTCACATTCAAAGCAATAGATTTGGAACGGAAACCTCCTAAAGCATTATGGGAAACTGAGTCTTCTAGGCGTCTCAGATAGCCTGGATGGACTGCTCCCTCCCTTTAAAGTCCGACTGACACGTTTCAGTAGGTGAGTGAATCTTTTCTGATCACAGGTTAGCCATGATACCGCAGCTATGTAGCTAACACACACACACACACACACACACACACACACACACACACACACACACACACACACACACACACACACACTCCAACCACAGGCACCAAATGGTTTTGGGGGCTGGCAATTCAGCTACACATCTGGAAAAGACTCGGACATGTTGGCGAGTTTCATTCGTGCGTAAAATGTTCTCCGACCGTGAAAGCGCGCTTGTGTGCATGTTGCATGTATGTATGTTGTATCAGACCTGTGTGTGTGTCCCGGAGAGGAATTTGCGCGCAAGTATCGCGTTGACACACTGCAAAAGCAAGAGGTGCACAATGGTCTTAATTAATCATAGGAGAGAGGCGCGTATACAGAACGAGCATGCATGCATGGCGCTTGGGACAGCTATAGGGAGGAGATGATTCCTCATCCAGGACCACCCTGGTCCAGGAATCCTCCAGGGTGGGGGTCGTTTTTAGGATGCTGCACATTTATTACTCTACCTGGATGATTAAAAGGTGCACAGTCGTGAGTCTATAATGTATTTATTAATTTAAAAAGGATCCCCATTAGCTGATACCACCAGCTAGTGTTCCTGGGGTCCGAAATCAAGTACATTACATCTATCACATGCATACTATATATACAACATCATATTTGTGTTACACTAATAACATTCAAATTTTCCAAACATATATAAATTTCACCTTCATACACAATCTTCCACAACCATTTAGCTTCAAGGCCCCATCATTATTAGGGAAAAAGGAACAAAAGAAAAACCATACATGACCAACACTGGACTATCGATCAGCTGCTTAAGTAATGTATTCTTAGATGGTATTTGAATGAGGATTTGTTAGAGGATTGACGGATGTAATGTACGTTTGGTGCTCCTTTTGGAAGACTATTCTCCCTCTTAACATCTTTTTCCTGTATGCTACAGCCATATACCGCTGCAATACAGACAAGACACCGCCTCACTGTATTTTTGGGCCATTACAGTTGGATTATTTGGATAATGTGTGAGAAAATCAGATCGATCAGGCATAGAACATGGCTCATCCACACCACACACACAGGTGTGGTTTGATGATACCTCTTCCTATGGGGTGTGATGTGAAATTAGATGTTAGGGATGATTGTGGGGGGATTATGGGTAAACCACAGACCGTGTAAGCTCGAGTTGTGTTTATCTAATGCATTTGGAGTTAATTAAAGGAGCCCGAGTAGCGTTTTTGCCTCTGATTACTGGGAATCAAGGCTGCATCTTGCTTAGTGTGTGCGTGTGTATGTGTGTGTAGGTGGGGGTTGTCTTGCATTAAAGGGCTCTGATGTTGTGTGTGATGTAGTTAAACATCCTTGCATCCAATACCTGGTTACATGACAATGAAATATCATTGGATAAAAGAGTGGAGTATTGCCTGACTGACCAGGTACTGTAGTGTAATAAATTATTAAAGCTATACAGAAGGGCTTTGAAACTGTCTTTTTCTGGTGTGGTGAGTGAATGTGCCACATCCAGCTGACTCCCTCCTGCATCCTTTTTGGTTTCCTCTCGAGTCAGTGTGTCCTGCTTGCACACAGTTTGCAGAAAGAGCCGGAGACACCCTCACTCAAAGGCACTTTTCTGTCTGCAATCTGTCAGATGGGAAAATGGTATGAGGAAACAGCAGGTTCTGTTGTACAGTAGGACACGCTGCTCATTTTGTCCGTCAATTGGAAAAGACGGGTCACTTTGACAGGACAGTGAAGGATTACACAGAAAAAAAGATTGATACAGTGGAAATAAAGGTTCTTTTTAATCACAATTTGCTATCTTATATATACACTGTCACAATATACATATACAGAAATTACAATATTTATAATCACAGCTCCATTTTTAATTATAACACCATGTGCTCTCGGCGGAAATAATAACTCCAAACAGTGAATGAAACCCCTTTTGAAAGCAGATTTTTTGGAATGATCCCAAGCCTCTTCTGTCAAATCAAACCGTCTCTTCTTCATTCACCAGGAAATACAGGCCATTAAGAAGGCAAGATGTTATCAGGAAGCAGGTTCACCGTGACTTATCAAGTCTCATTCAACCTTAAAATTGATTTTCTTTCCTTGAACCATGTAAAAAAAAGAATAGGCAATGGGGGGGTTGGACAAGGCTCATTCTGGTGCATCAACACGCATTGCATAAAATCCCATCATTTCTTTTCACCTTCACATAAAAGGCTTGGTAATGATGCTCAGCCTTGATGGGTACATGAAGATTAAGCGCCCGTTTTGTTTAAGGTTCCTGCACACAGAGAGGAGGAAGAGATGCAGCGGAGTGGGACAAGGTACACCTTGAAGATCCACCATGATGACAGACAGAGAGATTTCAGTTCGATTTTTTGGGATAAAGTAGCACAACGTCTTATATCTGACGGGATATTATGATGTCAAACAACTTAGAACATTAGTTGATTGTGCTCAACCCTGATTTGATCTTTGCTCATGCAATACACATCTATAAGCGGATATCCGGGCCAAGACTTCCTTTTCCATGCACTGCTCATTCTTTACAGTCCAATTAGCAACTTGAGATGCGAGACTGGAGTTGGACTTGAGAGACGATGTGTACGACTGGATTGTTTCACAAGTAGCCAGTTTACAAGCTAATTTTAAACCAATAAAAAGCAAAGTCGTCGTCAGACGATAGCTGGTGGGTTCCCAGATTGCATTTTGGCCAATGCGTTCCGCCTGTTTTGCTCTCCACACGAACTGTTTACCTGCATTCAACCAAAGCCTGCTCAAACAGGATTGGTCAATACTATGCGGACTACGGAAACCAGAACGCTTCTGATGCCAAAATCTTGTCCCGTTGCCTCCAGATTCTACATGTGAAAGCAGAATCGGTTTGTAGAGATTATGACATTGTTAACATGCTGATGTTTAGCAGGTATAATGTTTATACCATGCTCACCAGTTTACTATGCTAACATTTGCTAATAAGCACTAAACACAAAGCTGAGGCTGACAGGAATAGCATTAGTTTTGCAGGTATATGGTCGTTACCAAAATGTAGGACACATTTGGAATTTTGACCTGATGGTGGCGCTAGATGAAAAGACAGGGATCACCAAAATGATTACAATATATCCTAAGGGGGACTTGAATATGTGTAGAAAATGTCATGGCAATCCATCCAACAGTTGTTGAGACACACACACTCAGAGCCACAAATGTCAACCTCATGGTGACAAGACGGATTCATCACATGGAAACCATTAACGTCCGCACCAAATTTCATAGCAATCAATCCAGCAGCTGTCAAGATACTCAGTAAAAGCCAGAAATGTCAACCTGCTGGTGTGTCTGGACCAACGTGGCAGACCGACAGACAGATCGACTGACATTGTCAGTCCTAGAGCCACGCTGCTTGCATGGATAAAAACTACCAGCTCAGTTTCGACACAAATAGAAAATAACCACCCTTCCAAACCCAATTAATGCCAAACATTGAGTGCCGATGCTTTCTAGCATTTCTTCTAGCGCTATTAAGTGATTTCAGACTTAAAAGCAAAACTTAATTTGTACTTGACACGAGGTTTACTTAATGTAATATACACTGAGCACCATTGACAAATGTAATGGTTTGTGGACCATCTTTAAAACGTTGAACAATATTAGGTCTACATATCAGATTTCCCTGCCATTAATAGCTGCTTTGGAGTCAAACCCTTTCAGACTCACTGATAGAGGATCGTTTTGCAACGAAGCACTTTATCATCTCTACAGTATATCAAAACTCCGTGCTGAAATCCTGCAGAAAGCAATACTGGCCCGGATGACAAGGTGAAGGGCTTTAAGGGGTTTTCCATATTGTTGCAGTTGCCTCTAAAGCCGACCGCTGCATGAAAACACAGGGCAGAGGAGACGGTGAAAGAAAACCTCTTCATGTTGATGTAGTGCATTCATTTAAAATCTGGATGAATGGGTGCTGTCGATAAGAACAATTTGGGGGTTGCAGTGGCTGGCTGTGCACATATTCCCTCCCAGCTTCATGTTGTCTGCTCATCTATCTACCTCTCCTTCCTCCTCAGCCCTGACTCTTATAAACCACACTGAGTGTTAAGCCATAAAGAGGCCATTTTGCATATTGCATATCAATAAAGAGCAGTCAACTCTAGCACTGGGGTTTTTTATTGGACTCTCACAGACACAACCAGCAGATTGGCGGCCATTTATGCACAATACGAGCACGCCATGGTCTGCCATCCATGTGCTTTATTGAGGTAAGGTCTAGATTTGTTGTCTGGTGATCAAGACATCAACTTTTAATGAATATAGAAGGCAGTTTTTTTGCAGCCATATCATTAACATCTAATGGTCACTGGAGTTAAAGTAGAATAACAATGACAGATGTGAAGTAAAGTACACTCTAAGTGGATGAAAGTCAGCTTAGAGGATCAGATGTGGAGTGGAGTGATAAGAGCCATGGGCGTGGTTTCTCCATTTGAATTATCAGGATGCAGTTGTTTTTTTTCCTGGTGTAATAATCAGCTCAGGTTCTGAAGGGGCCCACCATGACTGATTCATGGTCTAATCTGGCTTGCCTGCTAATATCCCTGTTGTAATTAACAGTCTAACATTTACCTTTGAGTTAATCAGTGGATGTAACATTAGTCATTTAAAATGTTGCCTGTCCTACAGCTGTGTCTTCCTCACAGAGCCAAACAGAAGGAAGGAGGGAGATTACTGTCGTTATGAAACGCAGGCCGGCACAGATGAGATGATTAGATGCTGCAGGCGTTATTGAAGCTAAAATAACCAGGTGCATTCATGGTTTTTCTAATGCAGAGTGGGTTCAGTATTGGCTAAATGTTGCAGTAGATGGAAAATCTGCTATCCTTGAGCTTGTTGTAGAGAAACACGAGTCATGAACACAGTGCATATAACAAACTGAAGCAGGAGCATTACTTATACCCACATCAATTAGGAGAGACAAGTTAAAATAAATGCTTAGAGAGTTTTCGAGAAATTAATTAATTTGATTCAGTGTGTACAATATAGGAAAGTGTCACTTGACTAATTTTACATATAAACTCATTATGAGGAGTATACTCAGTCTGTTAAAACAGTTGTGTAATGTCCTCTGTGGCTCTGGAGGGAGCTTTCCAAAGTCTGGGAGAATAACCCTGATGATCCTGGCATTGGCTTGGAGACCTCAAATGTGTAACTGAAAACCAGTGAGCAACCTCCAGGTCTGAAAAGTGAAGCCAATCCGGAAGCACCTTAAACCTGCATTCTTTCTAATAGCCAGCAGGGGGCGACTCCTCTGGTTACAAACAGAAGTCTGATTATACAGAAGTTTATGAGAAAATGACCCTACTTCTCACTTGATTTATTACCTCAGTAAACATTGTAAACATGAGTTTATGGTCTCAATCGCTAGTTTCAAGTCTTCTTCAATACAGCATGATGTTCATTCAGTAAATTATGGTCCCATTTAGAGTTAAATAGACCATAAAGCAGGGTATGCTTTAGGGCGTGGCTACTTTGTGATTGACAGGTTGCTACCACGGCGTCTGACAATTTTAACCCTTTAAATGTGTGTTTTCAGTTCATGAAAGTTAATTGTAACATTTTGGTCATCTAAAAATGTCTTATTCAGCGTTCGGTTGTACTTAGCTCCACCCTCTTGTGTCATTTCTTGTTGCAAATAACCAAGATGGCTACGACCAAATTGCTGAACTCGAGGCTTCAAAACAGCAGTCCACAAACCAATGGGTGATGTCACAGTGACTATGTCCTCTTCTTATATACAGTCTATCCTGGAAAAAACTAATTTGGAAGACATTGGCATTTACTACAATGGTAGATGTCTGACAAAAATATGTGCTTGGTTGAGAAATGTAAGATCCAATATTTTTGGAACTCGACCCAAAGTAGTGAGGAAAAGTCTGGTCTTTTGTCCTGTGTCAAAAGGGTTTTCTCTGCCCCACTCCCTGTTGGCAGGCTCGGAGGGTTGGCCACAAGACAAACACTAATAAAATAGCGAGGCCTGTATTGTTAATCCAGGTTCGGTGGAGTGAGGGCGTCACGCACACATGCACACACTTATACGGATGCATTTTCACACTTCTCTTTTAATTGTCAGCACTCCCCCTCACATCCATAAACATACCTTCATTGTTGCTATAATGGAGCTGCTCCAACTGGAGAGTTGGCACCTTGTTTTGACACATTTCCCCGCCCGAATGATGAGTATTTAATCACGCCCACCGCCCTTATTGCAGGATAACGGGTCAACCCAAACTAATAACCGCTATCCCTGCAGCACACGCTCACAGTAGCTGTACGGGTCCCTCATCGTGCTCGAAATGATGTAACGGAGAGAAAGATACCCGCCCAGCCCCCAACACTCCAATACGAACTCTGTGTTTGAATCGTCTCATGGATGGGACCTGAAACAGAGCTCGCAGGCGAGCGGCGAGGTTAAAGAGGCGAGGGTAATTGCTGTAACCTATCTGGGTGGAAAAAATGTTTGCTCGTGTTCCCAGTGTACTCTTCTCTGATGCACTTGGGCATGAAATTGTTCCCCTTTCCACCCTAGCAAGCCCCGAGCCCAAGTCCATTGCCCATTTCTAGCCAGGCGAGTTGGTCTTTGGTAAATGGTAAATGGACTTGCATTTCTATGGCGACCACTCAAAGTGCTTTTACACTACATGCCTACATTCACCCCCTTCACACACACACACACATATTCATACACTGATGGCATGCAAGGTGCCACCTGCTCATCAGAATCTAATCGAATCATTCACATACACTCACACAAGGAGCAATTTGGGGTTCAGTATCTTGCCCAAGGATACTTCAACACGCGGACTGGAGGAGCCGGGGATCGAACTGCAGATCTTCCGATTAGTGGAACATAGATGTACATCACAACATAATGTTGGAAAAATGGCCAACAATGTCCACCTTTTACTAGACACTAGACAAACGTCTTTAAATCAGCTTTAAATACTGCCAGCAAAATAAGTGTATTCTGTAGAGAACAACCGAAGCTGATAAGAGTTTTCACTACTAACAGGCAATAAGGGTGAATGTCTGTATCCACTGAATGGGTCAGTCCTACGGATGGTGCAGTGTCATCGACATATAAGATGGTCGTGCCTTTTCACATTGAGAGGAGAGGAGGCCTCGTTCATAGCCAGCTGGATTTCTCCTCCTCGAATTTCTGCGGATCAATGAAAGGCTTGTCGATGGACTTGATCATCAATTCGCCGCAGTACACACATTCAGACGCAATGATGTCGTCCATGTCTGATTTTATCTGCTCGCGACTCGTGCCTGCATTGCCCACTCTACCTCCTGAGCTCCTTTTTCACGCGTGTCTTTAAACGCCGGGGTCGTCTGTTTGCTTCCGGCCGCCAACTGTGTGAATGTTCATTTGAGTGGGCTGTTGATGTGTGTGTTTGTGAGGGGGTGGTGGTGGGGGTTGAGCAGAGGATGGTTGGGCGTTGGGTGTCAGCTGGCCCTCTCCATTCCTCTCTGACTGACAGAATAAGTGAGCGAGCGCTGCAATGATTATGGGCTGCATGGAGAACTGTGGCAGAGTGATCACTGAGCATTTCACGCTAAAATCAGAGACAGAAAAAGCAGTATGAGGAGCTGATTTGAGGACAGTGGCTCAAGTGCTTCTGGATATGAATCATATTAGCATATGTCCATTCATATATTGATAGAGGAATGTGTGTTTGTGTGTGTTTTCAATCTTGCCTTTTTTCTTGATTGATGAATTGACGAGTTTCATGATTGATGACCATTAGTTACAGCCATTCAGGTACATGGGGAGTTCAACACGTCATATAGTATGAAAAATATCTATTCCTTGTTTGTGTTTCTGTGAGTGTGTAAGTCCCTGTGCTCACAATAGAAAACCACAGTAGCGTTGGATCTATCCAACATGCTTCATGCTGTACTATGTGCTTGAGAAACGCTGCCCAGGAGATGTTTGTTTCCACTGTATATTCTTTCTGTATATTCAATAGGAATTGTCAAGGGGAATACGCATGTTATGCTCAGTGTTTCCCATGACAATCGTGTGCAGGAGGAATAATATTTATTATAAGCAGTCGGCTCCCAGTTTTTTCCTGCATGACTGCAATGTTTCCATGTAAATGTCATGAAATTACTCTTATTTATCACAACAGAAATTAAACATCAATATTTGTACTCTTAGTGAGCACAATAATCAGTGTTATTCCATTAGAAGTATAGTAAACATGTCTTTAAAATGTCATAAACTGTATTTTTTCTGAATTCAATTGACCGTTCGCCAACCCCAACCCCCCTTAGTTACTGTTACTATGTCTGACAACCTTTCCGTTCTTACACGTAACAGTAGTTTTTATAATATCATGTTTCCAGGTCGTCCATCCATTCGTCCGTCTGACCCATTCTTGTGACAGCGTTATCTAGGGAATTTCTTCAAATTTGGCACAAACATACACTTGGACTCAAGGACGAAACGATTTTGGTGGTCAAAGGTCAAGGTAACTGTGACCTCACGTCTGTCCCATTCTCGTGATATCTCAGGAACTCCTGGAGTGAATTTCTTCAGGTTTTTGGCCATAACTAATAAAGAATTAATATGCTAATTATAACAATTTCACACAAATATCTAATAGGATAAAATGATGAAGTGATGACATTTTGGACAGTCATGGATGTAAACGGCAACATGACTGGTTGGCGGAGGCATACAACCGCGAGGTGGTAATTCTAGTTGTAATTCTAGTAATTTTTTGAAAGAGTCTTCAATTCCACACAGAAGTAAACAAAAGCAGGCTCCTCATGCAGCCGATGACGTCTGAAATGACAACTGTCGCTTTCTGATTCTGATTAATCCATTCATTTCAATTTTACTGCGATTTTGCTTTTTCTAAAACACAAAAAAACCAGTGTCCTAAAACACTGCTCAAAAGCATTTTGCGTGATTCATGGAAAAGCCTTGAAACAAGTTGATTGATTGGATATGAAATTATCTCTCCCCAGTGGCAAGTAAATGAGAACGACATGAGAAAACCCGATGCCAGATTAAATGGCGTGTTAAACTGGATGTTTTTATGGTCGAGGCATGGCTTTCCCTTCATTGCTGGCACCGTTAGAGGGACGCGCTTCACCTGAAGATGATCAGAGGATGGAGGAGCGGGAGGGGGGGAAAAGCACGAATAAAGGAGGGTGGGATGATGGCCTAATGGAGTGGATGAGCAATTGCGTCGATGACTCAGGATGAAGGGATGGCAGTCGTTTGATGAATGGGTGACGGAGGGGAGCGAGGTGGGAGGGAGAGGGATGTGAAATGATAGAGAGGAGTAGTCTTTAAATGCTACATCCTACGGTAGCTATTCATTTCATTTACCCCATTCTCTTCTCAAGGTGCGCCACTTTTTAAAAATGTCTTTCCTCCTCTTTTGCTAAGTTTCAATTAATCGTTCCTTCCTTCATCTCCTCTATCCTTTTCTGGCTTCCTTCCTGCCTTTCTGTCTTGTATTTTTGGCTTTTATTCTTCACTCCCCTTTCATGTTTCCTCCTTCCTTCCCCATTTCTTCCTTCTTCCCTTCTTCTTTCTTTGCTCCATTCATCATCTCATTCTCCCCACTCCTCCCCCCATCTCATCTTCTGCCCATTTCCCTAATGCCCCCTTAATATCTGCCTCCATCACCTCCTACCCTGCCTCCATTTTCTAGACTTTGTCTCCCATTTTTATTTCATTTGTCTAACCTCTCAGCCTCCCTCTAATAGCTGTCGTGCTTAAGGCCCCCCTCCCCTCCCAACAATAACATCTCGGCCTCCCCATCACTTTCCCTCGGCATGTTTTCCTCTTTCAAACCAAAGCAGTCCCTTGTCTCCTCTCTGCAGCCCTCTCAATCTCTTGTAAGCGGGGCAGGTGGCGGTGCAAGTACACGCTTTCAGTGGGACATGCCTGCACTCAGATTTAAATAGATAATGGCAGAGCCCTAGCGCTTGTTGGGCTCTCTGAATAATGCAGGAGATCCTGAAGGCATTGTTGCCAGGCATCACTGATGGTGACATGCATACGCCAGCTCGCAAGCTTGCAATATTGATATCAAGAGAGAGGAAGGGACTCAGTGGCAGTTATTTTTATTTTTTCCCCCCTATATGGCAGCTTTGTTCTTCATACTTAAAGTTGACCCTTAAGCTGAAGAGAGTGTCCTTCAAAGAAATACGACATCGTGGGTTGCTTCGGCTGACTCTATGACTCATGTCCATTGGGAGCACAAGGTGAAGCAGCCTGACATTGTTATAGAGCCACAAAGTCTAGAGAGGGGGAGGTCGAGGTGGTTTGATGCTTCAAAAAAACGTTGAACGTCAACTGTTCACTTCCCATTTCCTACAGTTAATGTTGATTTTCTTTTAAACATCTCATTTGAAGCTGTTGAAGCTGATGGTGTCATGTAGCCCACAGTGTGTCCGGTTCATTAGGTGTATTCCATCCATCCATCCATCCATCCATTTATCGGTAACTGCTTATCCTTTACAGGGTCGTGGAGGGCTGGAGCCGATCACACATTGGGTGCTTTTTATTATGCTAACTTGTGCTTCCTCGCGTCCTCTCTCCTCCCGTGACCCAGAAATCATTCCTCTTCTGCCGTCATGGAGGATCTTCCGATCTCTTAAATACACCTCGAGGAGCAAGGACAGAGGAGGCTTCTGGAGGAGCTTAGAGTGAGGAAACACAGGGGTATCCTACGCGGACACATTCACACCTATGGGCAACTTAGAGTCAACAATGAACCTAACCTGCATGTCTTTGGACCGTGGGAGGAAGCCGAAGAACTCGGGAGAGAAAACCAACACTAACACGGGGAGAACGTGCTAACTCCACACAAAACAGGGCCCAAGCCAGCCAGCAGGTTCAAATCTTGAACCCACTTGCTTTGCAGTGCTAAGGCCCTAGATGTATGTCCAAGTACAAAAAAAAAAAACATTTCGATTTTGGTGAACTGCTTGAATTGGGTAGGTACTCAGTGGTACAGACTACCCACATGTAACATGTCTTTACTTATCCAAAAAATCCTGATCCAACTTTTTCTCTCCGGATACCAAATTTGAATATCTTGCTGTGTGGAACTAATTGGAGTCATTATTATGTAGGTGACATGAGGCCAGGGTTCGCTGTGGCACTAAAAGTGGCGACCTGCTGTCACTAAACGGATGGGACTAATAGCTGAAACACTTAATTTTCTAATGACACTGATGACAAAACTGTATTTTATATGGATCAGTCCTGTCATGGTGGTACAAGGGTGAGGTGCGGTCTATAGTTCAGTTAGAAAAACTGCTGGTTATATTTCTGCTTGAGTCTGAAAAATTCTCTGTCTGAAAATGATCTGTGAGGAGTCCGGCCACGAGTCATTTTTGTGTATAATTCGAGTCATGACTCGGTCAAATCTGAAGTCACAGACATGACATATTGATAGTATCTCAAGCGTGTCGCAGATAAGCATCCATCAATCTGTTTTGGAATCACAGAAAAAGAATGAAAGCACTGGGTGAACTTACACAGTGATTGTTTAGTAGTGTAGTACACTGTTTTTCATTATAAATCACTGTAAACAGGGAAGAATACCTATGGTTTTGTAGTTCAAAACATCACATTAATCAAAATGTATTTGTTCCCAGCTTCTGCAACAAATGATTAAGAACATCTTACAATTTACATTAAAAGCTGCTGAGGTGATGCTAGTCGCCTATCTCATATTGTATGCTATAAGGTTTTAGCATGGAGCATCAGACCAGACTCTATCAGGGACACCTTGATGATCTTCTGTATAGGTGTCATAAGTGTTTGCCACTGGATAATTTACTCATTAACCACTTGAAAACCGATCACAACCGATAAGATCACCAACACCGTTCTCTTTATCTTCCTCCTCTTTCCTCCGATGCCGGCTGATATTCTCATTTGATCTCAAGTCATGCTCTCATGAAACCTAATCATAGGGGTGATTGTTTAGATTTCCCACAAGCCACTGCGCTAATAACTATCAGTGTTATCCATTCTGTTGTGATTACTAATCTTCTGGACTGTTGGGCAGCTCATCTGAGATTGGCTGGTCTATCAGAATAGCCTCATCATGATTTGTAACACCTGCAGTTATAAAAGGGAAAAGGATGGAGACTTTAAAGAAAACAGGCTCTTTTCAAATGCGGGTAGATTTATTGTGCTTTTCAGCCTTTTCAAGGTTTTAAGGACAGTCTAGTGGAGAAAAAAAAAGTCATAGAGAAATATCATAAAAGGGGAGAAATAAGTGGAGCTGTAAAAAAAGAAAAATGTGCCCCATTGTCTCCCGGTATCCTTATATGCACCGGTACTTGAGGAAAGAAGAATATAGATAGAGTTGTGTTTGTGATCTTATCTTGTTGTTTTCTCTCTATTCACTACTTTTTCTGTAAAGACTTCTCCTGGAGGGCGCTTCAGACTTTTCAAGAATACAGGGTTGGTCCCTCGGGGGGCATTTTAGGGAGCTGTTTGTGTGTGGGCGCCTTTCGAACTGTCTGTCAGAGAGAAAGGGAGAGAAGGGAGATGGAAGTGGAGGAGAGGAAGGACTAGGTGGTGTTTGATCAGTGGGGTGCTGAGTCATACCGGGGTGTGATGGAGAGAGAGGTAGCGTTGCGACAGAGGAGAAAGAGACTAAATGTGAGTTTGGAGAAGCCTCAGTGGTCTCCTTCCTCCGTCAAGGTGTCTTTCACAGAACAAACACACGTGAAGACACATATGCACAGTCACAAGTCTTTTACTCTCTCTCTTTCCTGTCTCTGTCTCTCTGTGGGGGTCTGTCTTTGAGCGAGATCTGCGAGGTAGATGAAGCAAAAAATCCTGTCTTATATTTCGCCATCCATCAGAGGTGTGGTACAGTGTGAGCGAGAGTTTCTGCTGTCAGCGGCGTTCTCTCTGCAGAGCTGACAAATGTGGGGCCCCTAAAAGCTCCACTTTTACACCTCCAACAATGCTCTCCGATGATGTTGTGAAGTGGGATTTGTTGCTGTCACATGTAGTCACAGTGCTGCATGTCACCAGCAATACGTGTGATAAACAGTTTTGCATTTACCTTTTCACTTATGCTCCATCGCAGCCCCACGCAACACTAAGTTTAAGTTTAGTCCAAATTTATTTAATCAAATTGATGATATATGGAATCAGAATGTTTGCAATATAGGGGGCTTATTATACAACCAATACAATTGATAATACATCTATCCCATAAGAAGTTGTGTAGGTTAAATATAATCAGCCAAATTAAATTATTAATCTTATAGTGTGCTCCAGGGATGATGTATTTTTGTAGGCTAACCAGGAAGTTAGCACACTGCAAAAACAGCCCTACTAGAAATAAGCCAAATATTCTTAAATTTCGACAAATTTTCTTGTTTTGAGCAAAAAAATCTGCCAATGGGGTAAGCAAATTTTGCTTGGCTAGAATTCTTAAAACTAGACTATAAATCTAGACACTTAAAGACTGTAATGTGTCTTAAAACTAGAAAAAATAGGCCAAAAGTTGGCTTATTACAAGCAAAGAAACTGTTATGTAAGAAATGTTTACTTAAAAAGAGTGTTGTGCTTTCTTGATTAAGCTGATTTTAAGATTTTTTTACTTAATTTAGATTTAATAAAGTAAAGATTTTAATATCTTATTAAGAAAAAGTTAGATATATTTTCTTAAAATGAGATTACTTTTCTATTGCAAAACTTGCTTGTCAAGATTATTTTTCTTTTTAGGCAAAAAATAAGAAAAAATTCCTAGAAACAAGGCTTTTTTTACTTTCTTAAAAAACCTTTTTTGCAGTGCATTGCTCATTTTTTGCATTGGGTTTTGGAGTATGGCAGAAAAAAAGCTCTGTGGCAAACAAATGTTTATGATACTTATGATTACTGAGGTGTAAATGCAATCACCCGAAGTAAAAAGCCAACATTAAGGCTATAAACGAACTACATCACGGTCACATGAGCGCAAGTATACACAACGAGGCTGTGAAGGCGGACGAGTCGGCGTGATGACGTTTAGTAGTCTCATTTAGCCACTTGTTTGCAACTGCCTTTTTTAAGACACATAAAAGCTTCAAAATTCACGAGTGGGATATTTACTGACGCATTTTATATCATAGAATAAAACGTTAAAATCTCTTAAGCTTTTCAGGCATTTGACTAAAAAAACCCATTCAAAAAAAACCATTGACTCCCAGACGAGGGAACCGGAAGAGCAAAATACTAACTCATTTCCGGGTTTTAGGATTCCTGCAGCACTCTATTGCACAACACTTATAATAGAATATTATGAACTCTTTCCTAGTGAGTCATTAGTTGAAACGCTGTAATATTGTGTTGTCATCTTTCGCTGGCAAAGAAATATGGCATTAGCAGAGACCTTATTACAATAACAACGTGTCCAATGCTAATCACTTCATGACAGACTTGCTCCATTTACTTGACACTTTTTGATTTGGCTAAACGCTATTTATTTCATTTTCCAGCTGATGGAATTCATTATTTGAAAAAATATTAATTTGACAGTTGAATGAAAACAGCTTTGTTCAGAAAACAGATGAAATTGCAATTTTGTCATTTCTATTTTTTCCCCCAAAGTAAAACTGTAACCTCTACAACATGTCATTATAACAGCAATGCTAATTTCCAGTTGGGGCCAGTTTGGGTTAAATGTGGCTCGTCTGGAGGAAGGCCAGAGGCAGCAGCAGCCGCTGCCAGGAAGAGAGCAAGGGGGGGGGGGGCCCACAGCTGTCACCCAGCTCTGACCTGACGGCATACAGGAAGAGCAGAGGTCCTGTGGCCCGACATGATACTGCAGAGACCCTGACCTCTGTCTGCGGTGTGAAGGCCGGCTAATGAGGAGACACACTCGAATATGAATCATAATGAGAACAGAAGAGATGAACTCATTTATTTGATTTGACAAGTGAGGCAATGTGCTATTATTTTAACTATAGTAATAAGCCCAATACTTACAGTACAAGTTGTGATTGTCCAACATACAAACTGTACCTTATAATGCTGTTTCTGACCCCTTGCTGTGTAGACATTACTGGCAAATGTAGTGCCACCAGCAGGCGAATAAATAGGCAAGAGACGAGCTCCACAGGGGGGCCAAACTAGAAAGGTACATACACTAACTTGCACACACACACACTCTCCTGCCACTGTGACAGTCAGTTGCATTTGTTGGATCACCGCAGGGCTGCGGGACCAGGGCCATTAGAGACTGAGCACAGCCAGTGTTCTGGTACCTACAGCACCCACTAATGGAATACATTCACCACCTCTGTGTGAGAGTGTGTGTGTGTGTGTGTGTGTGTGTGTGTGTGTGCATTTCAATGTCTGTGTGCAGTTAACACATGCACAGCAAAACTTTCAGTGTATGTGTTTGTGCAGTTAATGAAACCCACGCCCGTACACGCATGAATGCATGTATTTCCCCCGTTCCCATCATGCTACTGGTTTCCAGCTCATCCTCCTCAGTGTTGGCTGCACTCGTTCACTGATTCGCTCACTCACAGTGATCACTGTAGGAACGCTCCCACAGTGTTGGAGATAATTGCCTGTGGGCATTTTGTGAAGAAGATTGGCGCCAAAACTATCGCTCTATCGGTTCTATTTATTTATTTTGATCATTTGATTAATCGTTAAAGTGACTCATGCCAAATATTTGCTTGTTCCAGCTCAAATTAATTTAATACCATTATATAACAAAACAAAGTAAGGAGCTGTTATGATCAGGTACATTGCCATGAGCTATAGAAACAGGCAGGTTTACTGGTCTCCTAGAAGCAAAAAAAGATTTTATGTGATTTAGATGACATTGAAGATGATGTTCATATACTGCCTATTATGTGATGATTTAAGGGCGACATATTTTAGTGAAATGTCCTTCATTTCTGAGGAGTCCTTTTGGTTGGATGATTATAAAAACCTTGTGTTTTAGGGAGGGGACCTTTTTTTGGCAGATTTTATTTGTCAAGCTTTGGACAGAAAAAAAAAGTTATTTGTTTGCAATCTGATGTTGTATGTAAGAATCGTGTCTGATAAATATGTCATCATTGTAACAGTATTTTAGTGTCTTATAAGTGCATATGGGCTGGGCACTTGCATGACATAATATATAAATATCATAGTATGTATTAGGGGGTCTTTGGCTTTCAGGCTGTTGGTTGGACAAAAGAAATGTTTTTGTCAGTTAGGGCAGTGGTTCCCAACCTTTTTCCTTAAAGGGACTGTTTGTAACTTTCTAAGCGTATAAATGTAGCGGGTCGGCACACATGCGCGCTCGCATATGCGCGCTCGCGTGTGGCCGCTGTCTCGTCTCCTCTGCCTGCTCGCCTTCACTCAGACAGCGCGCGCGTTCTCGCGTACTCGCTCCACCTCTGGACGTGAACGCGCGCTCACTCCACACTGCAGAAGAGTTAGTTTAGCTCTGAGAATATCTAGTGAATGTACAGTGGACGTTTGTGCAGAAATAAATGCTGCAGCTCCTCCAGACCAACAGAGGTTTCCCGTTTCTTGGGAAGTAACGGGGCTCCGCAGAGAGAAACGTTACCGTTTCGTTACCGACCGGTTGCCGGTGTCTTCCTGCTCTCTCCGGCTGCGGGCGGAGGGAGACGAGTTTCTCGCTGGGGAGCGCCGCTGCTGAAGCCTGCGCTGAGGCAGGAGAAGCAAACACAGTATCAGCATTGATTCATGGAGAGACCTTCGTCTGGTCAGCTAACATTACTGCCAAGCAGCTGAAATATAGAGTGATATTGTGCTTTTAGCTGACGTGTGTCGCCTCACTGTTTTGAGCGATGCTCGTT
>CAKALU010044462.1:0-63175 GCA_916700995.1 Hozukius guyotensis | reverse complement strand
ATCCCCGGCTGTGACAACGCCTCGGTATTTTGACTGGTAGTTAGTGTCCTCACTCAGTGTCCAAGTTGCAAAGAAAGTTTTTGTACTCATCCTTTCATATGAAAATGTCTAACAACATGTTGGAGGGAAGGAAACTAATGGTAGCCTATAATGGGAGTACTTAAAGAAAACAACACTGTCACAGCCACTCGTGTGGGACGAGATGAAGATCTAAGTTGTTTATATCAGCTAAACAAAGGTAGCACAATTAATTTGACAAAGATTATTTGATGTTTTAAAGCTCAACAGGTAGCAGCTTTAACATTCATCAGCCTGTCATCATATCTGTGTTTGATGCTGGAGAGAAATCTGCTGTTGCCAACTATTTTGTCACTAGACTTGGCAGCTTTTCAGCCCTCTTAATGACTTGATTTCCATAAAGGGCCTGCAGCGACTGGAGGCTCTCCTGGCAGTGGAGAAAAAAAAAGTGCACAACAAAAAACCAGAAAATTACCCAATTTGATATAATGTGCTATTTCACAGTTAAACACAGGTAATAATCTGCCTGAGCACATACCTTTTTCTCCTCAACCTGCTGGATGTGCTCTCAGTTTGGGTAGCTATGATTTGTGAGCAAGACAATTTTACCAAATTGTTCAGCTGCTTTCATGTTTGCTAATCAGAAAGATACTTGAGATCCTCCTGTAATATCACAAGTTCTCAGAACCCAAAGTTACAACTTCACAATGCTTGTTTCATCCATTTCTGCTCCAGTCTTACTTACATTGATCATATTAAAATATGAATTAGTGCAGCTGTACGCAGCTAGAATTAGCTAACATTTACTATAGTTCTGTAACAGCCTTCCTGTGGTTAGTAACATCACATTGCAGTAGGTGGCTATAAGCGATAAAGAGGGGGAAATGTTTCTGGTGTAATCAACCCAAACAAATTAAACATAAACTAAATGCATACGACTAGAGATGAGAGGCTGTAAAAGAACCTCCAGTGATTCTGTCCCCCCCCCACCCATGTCTGCTGTTATGCACAATGGTGCACAATGGTGCAGTGAGGCTCCTCGGTGTCCTTCATGCAGGCGGCGGCGGCAGCGGCCTGTGATTCAGAGCTTTAATAGCCCAAATAAAGTTTTCATGTTCACAGTATTCCTGTCACCCCCGCCTGCTTCCTGGTTGTCAGCTCGTTTTCAGCTGGCCTCTTTTGACACCGCTAAAGAAAGCGAGGAATAATGTCGACTTATCAGCGCGGCACGGCGGCAAAGAAATCAAAATGTCACAAGGAGCTTTCAAGGCTGTTTCCACCCCGACCGCCCGTCTCCCGTTTCCTTCCTGCAATAAGCGGCCTCAGACCGTGTGATAGCAGTGATGAGCCAGCTCCCGTGCACTCCTGACTGCAGCTTCTGATCAACTTCTGTTGGTCAAAGGTCAATCTGCCTCCGAACAATCGGCGTTGCTTGGCAACATTCGGACAATACTCACTAATTAAAGTGAGCTGACACAGATTTAAATGTCAGAAATATTTCATTATCGGAGCCTTACAACAATAACGGCCCTCCGGTGTTTTGTTAAATCAAACTGAAGTATGCGTGGCTCATTTTGACTGTGACATAAAAATCTGTTTTTTGCACCGTTATTGTGCACTCCGCTCACTAATGAACCCAATTTATAGAGCTCAATTAAAGGAGACATATCGTGCTCATTTTCAGGTTCATATTTGTATTTTTGGGTTTCTACTAGAACACGTTTACATACTTTAATGTTTAAAAAAACCTTTATTTTCCTCATGCTGTCTGCTTGAATATACCTGTATTCACCCTCTGTTGTAAAAGTGAAAGTGAAACTTAAAAGCAACGCGTTCTAACATGTAAAACTGAATGAAACGTCACGTTTTTGAACACCTACAAAAAGGCTTCTTTAGGTTTAGGCAAAAAAATACAACTACTTTAGGTTTAGGCAACAAAAACAGTTAGGTTTAGGCAACAAAACTACAACTTCTTTAGGTTTAGGCAACAAAACTACAACCTCTTTAGGTTTAGGCAAAATAAAACAGTTAAGTCTAGGGGAAAAAATTGTGTTTTGGGCTAAAATAACTACGACCACAAAGACAACTACGCATTGTCATAATTACAACCGTCACTTAAGGTCACTGTTGTGTTCTTTTATGCCTTCTTTCGGTGATCTGCGATGTTAATAGAGGGTAAAACCTATGGCTTTAGTAGGCCCCTATTGACCCACATCTATGGGGCTTATAGCGACTGATAACGTCTATTTAATAGCCTGACAACAGTCTAATCGGCTGCTTTAAAAGTCGTCAAAATTGCTCTTAGATTCATAAAAACGTAGCTGGAATTACAAACGTATATTGCAGAGATAGAGGAAAGATAGCTTCCAGTATTCTGCACTGATACAGATGCAAATGTATCAGACAAATGTCGCCTTATTTTGTCTTTATTCGGAGGACACAATCAGTGCATCCTTTGTATCCCACAATCTATTTGAAATGGAGTCAACGCTGCATTCAGGAGCTCCCTGACAATTTGTACTTGCAGAATAAATACCGCATGCATATATTCAGCAGGTATTTGCCCTGCAGGTCTTCATCAGTCGCTGAGACTGTCCTCAAACAACATCTGTTTACGTTCAAGCTACACATCCCTCCAGCGACCATAATAATTATGATGGAAGAGGTGAGGTGACGGCATTATAGAGGGAGGAGGTCAGTGTAAACATTATGACAAAGGTCTCCTAACATTATCAAAGTAGTACCCAAATATCTGAGTAATTTTATTACCCGCCCACACCGATCTGAGCTCTAAGATTAACATAGATTCATGGAAGGTTTCCCTGATGGGAGTAAATCTAAAGAAGGAGCCACGGAGCCAGCAGGGGACCTGTTGGAATCACTCATATGTTATTAATAGCATAAGGAAGACACACACAGTCCCCCAGACTAGGAAAGGCCTTCAGGACATAAAAGATTTAAACCAATCTAACTCGCGTCCTGAGAGACCGGCAATCTTTTTTCAGGCTCCTGCATTAAAATATGATGATCTGCTTTATCAAAAAACAGCAATTAAAGCCAGCAAAGCGAAAGGCTGACACATTGTCAGGATCCATGTTACATCTAAAACCAGATCTGCTGAGGCCTGTGGTGGTTTCAGTAGGATCTTTCTTATGTAACGTAGAGAGAGTTTTTTGTCAAACAACAGGAGGCCTTCTCTTAGAAGTAAAATGATAAGTCTAACATGATTTGCATGCTGTACAACCGATGTAAATTAGTATAAACTTCAACAGTCCAGAGCTGCCTGGTGACTGGTCCTTCAATCAGGAATACATTAGAGAACATAAACGGCACTCGGAGAGCGCAGACCTCCACCAAGGACAAATACGTTGTTCTGCCGCCCCCGTCCACAGCAGCACGTCAGTTTGCTTCTGTGCGGTAACTCCTGTCTGTTTCTCCAAAGTGGGGGCGTGCCGACTGCCATCTCCGGTAGGTAATACACTGACTATGGCTAAGTACCTCATACAACCCCACTGAGAAAGACCCAAACTATCCCTTTAATGTGCTGTAGAGGTGGCTTGATGGCGGGCCACTAGGCACTAGGCACCTGATTGGACCAACGCTTTCACTCGTGAGATGCTGCTCCTACACAAATCATTTTGGAATTTCTTTTCTCCTTTATATTATGTTCACCGAAATATGTTTCTGAAAACATTTGAGGTGAGAGATAAGTAGAGGTGTAACAATTCATCTACTACATCGATGTCACCAACATAACGTAGACTGAAATTTCCAGAATAAAGTCAGAACTTTACGAGAAAAAAATTCGTAATATTACGAGAATAAAGTCATAACTTTACGGGAAAATAAGTCGTAATATTACGAGAATAAAGTCATAACTTTACGAGAAAAGAATTCGTAATATCACGAGAATAAAGTCATAACTTTACAGGAAAAAAATTCGTAATATTACAAGAATAAAGTCATAACTTTATGGGAAAAAAGTCGTAATATTACAAGAATAAAGTCATAACTTTACGGGAAAATAAGTCGTAATATTACGAGAATAAAGTCAGAGCTTTACGGGAAAAAAAATCTTAATATTATGAGAATAGTCATAACTTTACAAGAAAAAAGAAAATAACACGTAAAATTACTACTTTATAATATTATGACTTTATTATCATAATACTATGACTTTATTTTTCTCGTAAACCTATGACTTTATTTTCATACTATTACGACTTTTTTCTTGTAGACATATGATTTTATTCTCGTAATATTATGACTTTATTCTCTAAATCTCAGATTATAGATATTTTTTTTCCTCAATGTGGCCCTTATACTCCGTCGTACCGTCGTACCATAGACCTACAACAATGATAAATAAAAATGAAAATGGAAACACGACTGAAGTGTTCCATGTTCTCATCCCTGAACACAAGTTAAAAAAAACCCCAGAACTATCTGCTCAGAAACTTCCCTTTTACTCCACAGTATTAAAATTGCAGAGCGGGTTGAATTTTCAAAATGTTCCATCTGGTATTACACATGATGATATCAAACAAGTTGCGCTACACGAAAATGTACTGCAATATCAATTGAGCAGATAGAGGAGTAGAGGGACAGGAGCAGTGAAAACAGCCCTTTGACTGAGTGGGGAGGCGTTCGGGGGGGGGAGAGATGGCAGTGTTTGTGCACAGACTTCCTCACCTCTCTCCCAACAGCCAGCCTTATCTGACGCTCGCTTGTAGTGGAAGGCTTCAGGAAGTTTTGGAGGAAAGTGGGGCAAGGTAGACTTACAAAGACCCATCACTTTCTTTATATAGTACACATCCTGTCCAGAATATAGATCAGGTTGCGGCATAGTATCTGCTCCTCGCTGTTCTGTCCTTGAGAGGCGGAGGGGGGGGAAGGACGGAGAATGTCTTCCGTGGTATAGACTTCTGGAAAACTTGGTCCATCTACAGATGGAAACAGAACTGGCAACGTCGTTGATAGCATTGATTGGACGCAGATTGGGGGAAACTGAATAGCACTTGGCAAGTAGTTCCTCGGGCTGCAAAAGCATGTCCTTGAAATATTATTTTCCCAACAGTGTCGTTGGATTACAGCACAGGACAGACGGACGGACACTCAAGGAATGTACGACTCAGACCTCTTTTTAGAGGTGCCTTTGGAAAATCTGTCTCAAAGCTTTTCAAGCTTAATACAAGACGTCAATAACTGAGTGAATAACCCCAGGCGGCAGAGAACATCCTCATGATGTTGTGTAACATTTCAAGTTATAACATTGGCATTTTAATAGAAAGCATAAATACTTATCTGAGCAAATTGCTAATAAACTCCTCAGTGAGAGATTCTATTGAGTAACAGAAGCCGGTGGAACAGCTCTCTATAATGCTCATAGAACGGTTTTGCAGGGTTCAGAACATCCCATAATGATTCTGAAATCTTTCCAAAGGTGTAACACTCTGGGAATGTTTCGAAGACGTCTGAATCATTGCCCATAGCTTTGATTTGTGCAGCGGTTATTGTGCTCGTCGGCGTCTGTTTCCAGCGGTTGGAGAAACAATCGACCAATCAGCTTTGTGTAGGCAGGATGAAGGATGTGGACGTTATCACTCTGTGCCGGAGCCAGAACAAAAAACGGCTACTTCCATAAACAACAGTGACAGAAAGAATTGCCACAAAAATGACGAGGCTAAGGCAGCTGTACAGGTTGTAACAGGCTGTTCACACATACAGACTGAGAGGCTGCTATTCATTGTAAATGGGACCAGCGCTGTGTCTCATTTCAGATACTTCCATATAGTACACTGTGTACACTCCGATCTTACTTTTGCTATTTTAGGCAAAAAAAATAAAATAAATAATCTGTCTGGAGCCGCAAAATATTTGAGCATTGTGATGAAGGTAACACAGCCTATTAAGTTTAAGTATATAGTATATGCAGTGAGGGCCCAAGTGCAAATGTACGACAGAATATTAGGGCCACATTGAGGGAAAAAGAATCTGAGATTTACAGAATAAAGTCAGAAGAAAAAAGTCGTAATATTACGAGAATAAAATCAGAACTTTACGAGAAAAAAAGTTGTAATATTACGAGAATAAAGTCATAACTTTACGGGAAAAAAATTGTAATATTACGAGAATAAAGTCATAACTTTACGAGAAAATTTTCGTAGTGGCCAAACGACGGTACTGCAACTTCCGTATCCGTCACGTGATGCCACTGGACCCAAAAATACTTTTTTTCCATAGACTTACATTGGGAAAGAGACGTCTGTAACTCAGCGGATCATTTTTTTTTAGGTAAATCAACTCCCCAGTACGAACAAATTACATTTTTAAAGTTGTAAAATGCACTAATAGTTGAATCCAGAGTTATTTCCCTTCCTCCGTTCATGTGAGTGAGACCCAAACCGAGGCTGGAGCGCAAGCCGTGTCGACGGCGTGACGTTGGGACCCCGTGACCGAGTCATGTGACCGAGCGGACGCTAGTCCGCCAAGATCCGGTATACTTTTCCAGACGGAAGTCGAGCCATTTAGTCTTCACGCGCCAATGAGCAACTCTCATAGGAATGACCGGGGCCCCTCCTCCAACGCTGTATCGAGTTCTCTTAATACATCCATGACACACACCTGCAATTCATGTTTGCTTTTGTATTAACCGTAACCACAATCTGATGTTGAAATGATTTTAAAAATATTGGAAAAGCCTCGTCATTGAACGTTAGTTAACAGTTCTTAGTAAGTGGCTGCTTCCATATTGACTGGAAATGATGTTGGAAGACAAATAGGCTACTTTGCTTGCTACTGATTAGGGCAGAACTATGCAAAATAACCTCCACATCCCGATAAGGAAACCGGCTATCATGAACACGGTGTCAGGCTTAATGGATGAAGTGAAACAACTTCAGTCTGATTATCAGTACAAGTAACTTTACATCTGTGCTCTTTAATATGAGCACAGACTGCAACAGTCAGACGAATGAAAAGAGCAATTAATCGCTGGCTAATAGCTTTTATTGATTCACTTAATCAGACTTCATGTCTCTGTATAATCGTTGGCTATAGTTATCAGATCCATGTGGTCATACAGAAATAATACACTGACCTTGCCCTATACTCTTTTACATTAATTAACAACTAGATGTTTACACTTTTCTTTTTGGCTGCTCTCTCTCAGTGTCACAAGGTCAGTTTTCTCTCAGACGGAGATAAGGAAGCGTTCCCCCATCGGCGCAAGCAGAGGTCTCCGAGAGCGCGCCGATAACGCCGCACCTGCGTTATCTTTCGTGTTAAAATCCCTCGCCTTGTTAGCATGTTAAATGATGGATCGTCCTCTCGGAGTATAAGGGGGCCTCGGCGCCCCCGCGGCTCGGAAACCCCCAGCGCCCCCGCGGTCCGATGATAGATTACCCCGCCTTTATCTCAACCGGGCTGATTATTCCTCCTCTCTATCACGAAGGCTAAGTCTGAGCAGGGGGAATGTGATCGCCTTGTAATGTGGCCTGAAATAGCTCAATTATGCTCAGGTTGTTATCAGCCCGGATTACACTCTTCACATTCCAGCTGTTTGACGTCACGGTGATGCCGTCACGCAGAGACTTCCTGTTTTCAAAAGATGTATGGTGGAGACAGGAGATGCACCTTCATCACATGTAGTTGTCTTATTTGTGTTGGATATAATCAACACTGAACATGACAGGAATTAAGTAGCTTCCTCATTGGTATCCATAACACCATCAGTGGGAATGACCTATTTAAACCTTCTATCAAAGGATTATTAAGCCAACAATCAATCACACACTGAGATACTAATTATCTATTAAAGGGGAGGAGGGGCATTTTACAAGACTGCCTATTATTACTGTCATTATTAATAATCACAGCTGGACTGTATTACTGCGTAAAATCCCAGGCTGGTTCAGGATTTAGTCTAATGTCTGACCTTCAGATGAGATAATCAGATGTCACACTTTAATTCCAGTTCTGTTCCTTCTCAGCAGTGGAGGTTTTCACACCCAGGACAGTCTGGAGCGTCACACAGGGATAACACACACACACACTGGACTGTGGCTCAAAACTACACTATGAAATTTAGATCGGTTAAATAAAAGTGAATGGTGCAATGATGTGATAGCTTTCATTTAGGATAGGACTCTCCATCCCCTCAAAGGCCAATGCTGTCAGGACGGCTTGCTATGGATATATAGTTGAAAATTGCTATTTTTTGCTGGTGTTGCATCGCTCTCACAAGCTCTAAAAAAAACCAACTGAACACTATATCTGCTCAGCAGCAAACAGAAGAGACTAGCTGGTGAACACAGTGGAGCATTTAGCAGCTAAAGAGACAGATATTGTGATATTGGTGGTGGAGACCAAAAACGGAGCAAAAACAGGTGGACACAAACACTAAAGCTAATGTCGCTCCATGTCTGATGGATGTGTAAATAAGCAACTGTTTGCTAACTTAACTTCACAACCTGTTTTTGCTGCCCTCAAGTAGCTAAAACAATTATGTTATTGCAGTTTTATTACATGATAATGTGTGTTTGTGTGTGTAGAGTATTAGATCATTAGTGGTTATATGTGAGCTTCATTTGAGGGGATCACCTCGGCCCAACGGTGCAGTTCTCTCCTGATGGGAGAAACGTCAGTGAGATGATAGTGAGTGGGTGAGTGGCAATAACATTAACCAGATGCTGTTGCATGTTCATTTGTCGAACACCACAGTTGAATGATTCTGGAGCAGTGTGGCAAACTGTGTTTCCCAAAATCCTTAATAAAAATAAAAGTCTCAGATAATCAGACAATGAGCTGCTTCCTCTATTGTTGTGTCATTAAGCAAGGCACTGAAAATGTAGAATGATATATATATATGATGATATATATGATGATATATATATATATAGATATATATATATATAAAATATATAATTTTTTTTTACATTTTACAGATAAGTAATGGATTGATGATTAAAAGAATAACACATATTAATACTTTTTAAATGATCTTTTATTAATATTTAGAATAACCAGCTTTCAGATGTTGTGCTGCAGGCAGCTCCTGGCGTTAACTACGTAAGTGAAGCAGAGAAAAAGAAATAACATGGCTCTGCAGATTATTCCAGGTTGGATGGAAGGTGTGAGAGAGAAAAAAAAAACAACAACCTGAGAGTGTTTCCATTTATTTATTTTCACACACACACACACATACAGTAGAGTAAGAAAAACAGCAATGAACATGCAATCTGAGCGCGAGGCCGAGCCACATGAGATAAACACACAGGCACGGCTGGGAGAGAAAATGACTCTGTTATTGGGTCCTGAATGGAATTGGAGCCCTGTGGGGGTGATGACAGCTTCTCTGTGTTGTTGTGCGTCGTTCCATCTCGTGGCAAGCTCCTCCGCGTCTGCGTCTCGGCATCGTGTTAACACGGCTTTACATGGAGCTCATGTCGCCGCTGACAGTGACGAGGAACAGCGAGCAACAGCCGGCTGTGTCTGTCTGCGGAGGGTGGATGCATGGACACTGGGTGGTGTGTAAAGGGGGTAAAGCCACGGTTCTAAATCACCCGCAATAAAAAACAAGTAAGGGGAAAATCTATAGAATTATTCATGGCTACTTTTTTAGATTCAACAGAACGATGACAGCGTGAGGTAGCAGCGGCGACAGACACGGCCCCACGGAACATTTCTGAGATGAGAAACTGAATCAATATCCCCGCTGCTGATGCCATGTGGCAGAGATTGATACTCTGCTAATGCGAATGAAATATGCATGCCTTTCTAAATTTGAAAATATTGTTGTTGTGGAACCGACCCGTTAGGCCGTGGCGAAACTTATAGATTGTGTTACAGGCGGCTAAGAATACACACGCGCCTCCACCCTCCGCGGTGCTGATCGCTATCTGAAACCCAGGCTAATGTCAATCACTGGATGCCACTGTCTAATGATTACCTCACATCGACGAGCGAGTCACTCCCAGAATATCATGAAACGGGGAACAAATCTTCCATGTTTGTCATTCCCCGAGATGTAGCACCCACACACGGAGGTAGACCCCGCTGTGAGCCTGGATGTACTGCAGCACTGCCTGCTAGATTCTTTTTACGCATATCAGTGGCAACACGTCGGTGGTTCTACAGCTCAAAGTGTCGAGATCATCAAGAGGAAATATGAATAAAAGATTGGTTTAACCTTCCTTCTTGTATGTTTGTTGATCAGCTATTATGACAGAGCTTCTAATTTCCAAACATCCGTACATTTGCAAACTTGGGGGAGCACATATCTTGCATGAATTACAAATGTCAATTAATTGCGAGCAGCGATGAACGGGCCCTCCTACCTTCCCGCGCGTTGGGGGTACTTTGTACAGTGGGGTTACAACAACTTCCTGTTTCATGGTGAATGGCTCAAAATGGCCGCCACGCCACGGTCAGGTTGTTCAGTGAAAACTCACCATTTGAATAACTTTTCATCCTTAAGGTTTTAAGATGGTCCTGACCAAATTTCAAGTCAATCTGATTAAATCTGTAGGAGTTCGTTAAAGTACACGGCCTATAAAAACGCTAAAAATGGGCGAAAATTGCATATTAAATTAAAAATGGCTGACTTCCTGTTGAGTTTTGGGCATACCTCCAAGAGGCTTTTTTGTGCATCTCTACATGTTACATCTGCCTGCCAGATTTCATACATGTAGGTGAAACCGGAGCGAGGGGCTCAATTTTTCAAATTTTCTAGGGGGCACTAGCAAACCATTTTGCAACACCCAAGCCCGAGACTTTTAAAATATCAAATTTTTCACCGCGTCTGATAAGTGTGCCAAGTTTAACAACTTTTTGAACATGCTAAGGCCCTCAAAAAGGCGATTCATTTGCATGAAAAAGAAAAAGAAGAATTCCTACAGTCTCAATAGGGCCTTCGCTGGCCCGACGTTGTCGGTGCTCGGGCCCTAATTATATTAATCTGAAAACTCCTGGGTGAACCCTAACCCTCCTCTTGGTGTGTTTTATCCTCATATCACACGTGTGACCAATTCAGCCAAAAAAATCTACTCTTAGTTTCCAAAGTCGGTAGAAATTTCCAATTTAAATCTCATCGGTTGGAGAGTTAATGATGTGGATAATGCTGAATTAATGGTGTGTTGGCTTCCAAATGAGATTTGTCCACATATTCTCTGTTCTTTCCGCCATCCTTTTTAAAGCCGTTCACAAATGACACTTTCACTTAATGATAGTAGAAACTCCATGTTGATTCAGTCATTGTCAATAATAGCGATCATCATTATGATGGCGTGAGAGCAGCCCTGTAGAAGGCATTTTTTGGCTTGACCTTCGAGGGCCAGCCCTACAAACGCAAAAGTCTGTCACTGAGTGACTGTGAAGTTAACAGAGTTTGGTTTGTACATTCAGGGCTACTGTAGCAACATGGCAGACTCCGTAAAGAGATGACCAGTTCCCTATGTAGATATAAACACCTCATTCTAAGCTAACAAAAACTCTTATTATCAGGTGATCACACACTAAAGCAAACATAGTTATTAATATCATATTCCATTTCTGCCAATAGATCCCCCTAAATGTAACACACTGGTCCTTTAACATCTTTAATGTTGCATGTACATATCTTCAGTGTTGGGTTCATTTGGGGTTGAATCTCTGCACCACATAGTCAATACGTTAGTCTTGTCGACTCATGCCAGCCCTTTAATTGTATTTGAAAATGTGTATTCCCTGAACAATGTGCTTCCTTGGCAGTGTGTCCTCATTTTGCTCTGAATGTGTTGCACCAGACACAGTATCACCACGGGAGAAATCACACTAATAAATGACAAGCAGGCTAACGTACAACCTGACAACGTTATTGAAGAGCCAGACGACACTTGTGGTTTGAAATGAGATCATAAACAAGCCTGATCGGTCATTATGAGGCAGTTACACACTTTCACTGCTTGTCATCCTACCAAAAAAACCCCCAAAACAACAGTGTTGAAGTAGAATAATAGTGGTGTTTTCTGTCCTGGCAGGGCGGAATCACTGAGGTCTTTTTATGAGAACCCTGAGGTACATACTGTATGCCAAGTTCAACCTCTGTCCATCCACTGCCTAAAGAGAGGAGTGGTGTCAGCTGGAGTTACCAGTCAGAGCAGGACGGTTATTGAATGTGAGCCAGTTAAAGAATAAAATAAAAATCTTTGGACCTGTCTCGGTACTGATTGGTTTACCGGTGATTGTGTGCAAACCTGCTGCATCTCATGGTCTTTTTCAATGGTTGAAGTGTAGAGAACGTCAAATGCAATGAATGTCTATTAAGGCCCTGATACCGGCGATCCTGACTAACTTTATTGTCTTTCAGAGGTTGCAGCAGGTTCACTTTTAGGGCTTTGGATTTACAAAACAGGGGCTTAAAATTAAGTCATAATCCCTCATCGTTTCAGTTGATATGCACATTAGTGGTGCATAATCAACTAGAATGGCACTCGGAGAGCGCAGACCTCCGCCAAACAGACAAACCAACAAACCAACCAACAAACCAACAAACAAACCAACCAACAAACAAACAAACAAACCAACCAACAAACAAACAAACCAACAACCAAATAACAAACCAACAAACCAACCAACCAACCAACCAACAAACCAACCAACCAACCAACCAACCAACCAACAAACAAACCAACAAACCAATAAACCAACAAACCAACCAACCAACCAACGCCGGTGAAAACATAACATCCTTCCTTGGCAGAGGTCATTAATCAAGCTACCATGTATTAATTGACTGAACAGTGAACCTGCAGCTTGCAGGAACCTGAAGCAGCCCTGCACATTGTGGATGAAGAAAACACTGAGTCAAGAAAAGGTACAGTACATGTGGATCATCAGTCCTTGAAAGGAAACAAGAGGGTAGTATATGACAGCTCTGGTTGAGTATCCAAATATGAAAAGACGACATGAATCCTCAGTTGACTGCAACTGGTGTTGAATACACAAAGATCCAATAAGGGATGTACAGAGATAAGTACAATGCAGTCAGTGGCTCAGACACATTTTGCATAGTGCATACAGTATATGTATAGTGTACTAAAGTATTAATAGAGGAGATCAGGCAATGTAACGGATGACATATTGTCTGTGTAGCTGCAAGTGGAACATCAGAAGGGGTCTTGTGATGGTACCTAATTTAAATACATGCAAATATCACAGGAGCACCGAGACGCTATCTGCTTGGCGGCTCAGTTAGGGTGCATTTCAGTCTTTGTGTGGCTTTGAGATGTTTTCTATTTGTCTTATTTGTGCAGGTTCGGCTGTACAATCCTTTTGTGAATTGTCCACTGCGTGTTTGCTTCTTGACTTGTGCTGACAGCAATATGACACAGGGAGGTTGTACTGTTACTGGCTTTTCAAAGTAATTGTGCTCGACTTCAGCCTTTAGGGCAGAGTGAGGGAGACAGACGCTACCTGTCCATCTCAGCATGAAATAATCAGCCCGGTCAATTGTCCATCTGTCCACTGGAGCTGCTGAGTGGATGGATTCTGCTGCATTTGTTCTACGTATGGATTAGATTCATCACAACCAGACATTGCATATCCTTCCTCTTTTTTTATGTTATTAGTTGATTAAGCTATCCTGGCATTATATTGTGGTAAGATTCTAGTCTGTGTATAATATTAGGGAGTGTATTTCTATACAAACAAATAGTGGTCAAAAGACTAGAAAGGAGATATATAAATGCAAGTCCATTTACCATTTAATGTCCTACGTTTAGAATAATGTACACCCATAGTACTCACTCACAAAAAAGCTGCAGAGAGCCCTACCTCCAGCAACGTTACTTCCACTATGTCAAATGTACAGTATCAAGAGAATGTTTAGTTCTTTAAATAAGGATCCGTAAACCGTCCTTTATTATCGTCATAAAACTGAAAGACGTGTTACAAGAATTGCGCATTAAGGGGTTGATGGGATAGTGCCTGTGTGGTTGAAGAAGTTATTTAAAAGCACTTAAAGGTTTTAAAAAATGTAGCTACATCAGGGTTTGGCAGACTTTTTTTTTTTTTAAATTGGAAGAACATTGCAAGGCTTATAAATTACAGAACAAATAAGTAGTCTTGGTCTAGTATTTTTCATCCATTTTTCCCTCCCACCCCCGACAATAAAGGAAATAACCAATATAACACTAATAGTGATAAGACTTAAGGCAGCAATGACATCAAAATTAGAAACACACTAAACACATGGAATAATAAAACACATACAATATTCACATATACACAAAAAAATAAACAACCCATAAATAAAGTAGTAAAAAAAATAAAATAAGGGAAAATCTAAGTTTCTCCAAACCAATGGACAGTAACGTATCTTTCACCCACCTATTGTGAGTCGGAGGTAGAACTTGTTTCCATTTTATATTCTTTAATCTTGCTTTTATACATGTAAAGCACTTTGAATTGCCTTTGTGTATGAAATGTGCTATATAAATAAACTTGCCTTGCCTTCAACAGAATAAGTCGCCCTGCCAACGAGGCGGTAAAGGCGAGAACATGTTGCATGATTTGTCTGATGAATGTTTCAGGAACGACAAACAACATTGTATTCTTATCTTGCCATGTTGTACATTTGATCATAAAAATAAAAAAATGTCCTTGTTGTGTGATCAAATTGGGACACGAGTTGGAAGAACTTCCAAAGCAGTAGAAAGTTTCAATACACATGTACAAATGTTTGGCAAAAAATGATAATGAAACGTTCGCAAAACAGATAACATTACCTTCTTCCCTCCATTTCACACCCACATGCACAGCTGCAGATTCTTTCTAAAGATTATTTTTTTCTCCTTGCTGTTTTGTGATTGTCTTTTTCATCAGAAAAATAGATGTGAACTGAAATCACTCCTCAAAAAAGTGGTAATATTATATGTGGTAGAAGGTACTTCTGTCACACCTCAGCATTATCAGTAAACGTATGATTTTATTTACCTCATTTCTTTGTTACTGTAAGACAGACTCTGCATGCCCATGTTTCAGAATTGGTAAGTAAGTAAGTTATTACACGATAGATACATGTTTTATACCATACATGTATGTTTTAGGTCTACTGTTTGTGTGTGTTTAGTCCTATTTTGAGAGACCCCAGGGAATGCTTAATAAATAATAATACTAATAACAACAACAACAATAGCTACCCTAACCCTAATTGGCTTCGTAACATCCCTAAAAGCAGCACCACTGACTCAGCGTCAGTTTAAAAAGGACCACAACATGAGCTCCAGCGTGCCGCTCTGGTGCCTCTGGAAGCTCAAGTGCAGACCATATAATCCTGTTAGAGATTGGGATGTGATTCATGATCTTTAGTGGATGTCATCCCTTTCTCTTCCTCTCCCATTTCTCATGTCACTGTCCTTCTGTATGCAGCACTGAAATAATCTTACACTCTCTAAGACTCTCCGCTAATACGCAGTGTGAAATCCGGCCGTGTTCAGTGGGATTCCTCTCGCTCTGAGGAGGAGGAGGAGGGGGAATTATGGAGTGCAGGAAGTTTACAGAGTAAATGTTTGGAAGTACACCCCACTAATTAGAAGCAGATGCAGAGAGTGTTTTCCTTTTGATTTGATATTAATGCCATTAAAGCCACATTTGCTTATTGGAAAAAAAGATCCCCTTCGCTCAAATTCAGGTTTTTCTTCTGCTTATGTCCTCTAAAATGTCTGACCTTCATATAGTGACCTGTATCTGTGCAAAGTTTGTCACCAGAGAGATGTTTTCACCTCTACTGAAGGGGGAGATGTGTGTGCACTTTCCTAAAATGTGGGATTCAAACGTACCCCATGCAAGCTAGATCTGATCTTGGATGTATAAAGAGTATTGGATCCAGCGTTGGAGGCGGGGCCCCGATCTTGTTCACGCGGAACATGCGCAGTGGCGTCCGCTCGGTCACATGACTCGGTCGCAGGGTTCCAACGCCACGCCGTCGTCACGGCTCGCGCTCCAGCCTCGGATTGGGTCTCACTCACATGAACGGATGAAGGGAAATAACTCTGGATTCAGCTATTAGTGCATTTTACAACTTTAAAAACTTTATTTTAAGGGCTATTTAGGTGTTCGTACCGGGAAGTTTATTCACCTCAAAATAAATGATACACTGAGTTACAGACGTATCTTTCCCAATGTAGGTCTATGGGAAAAAGTATTTTTGGGCTCGATGGCATCACGTGACGGACACGGAAGTTGAAGTACCGCCGTTTGGCCATTACAAAAGCTGGGATCGACGACCGGCGCTCTTCCTTGGGGCTTAGATTTGGTACGTCACAACTTCGAAAGCCAATCGCTGTCTGATACGCTAACGCCGACGCATATCGACAGGGAAACAGTCTTAGACACAACACCGGTGTTAGGTTTAAGTTTTGTCTGGACCCCAGAAGCAGAGACGGACTCAGGTAAGTGAAAAAATGAGAACATAGTTTATTTTCCAATCAGAAAACAAAAATGCAGGCAGGGTGGCAGGGAGCTGGCAGGCTCGTGGTGAGGCGAGAATGAACACGAGGCTGGAGTAAATGGAATCTCTTAGCCACCGGAGAACATGGAAGCTGAGCAGCAACAAGGCACCAAGGAACCTGAGTACAGGAAAAAACACCACAGGTAAGTAACACTATCAATAAAGACACTAGGAAAAATAGTAGACTGAAAAAACACTAGAGAAAGTACGTAGAGCAACTACTGAACAAGACGGAATTATCTGGCGAAGTAGTGGAGTCCAGACCAGGCTTTTATGGAGGGGTTGATTATCTGAATGAAGATCTGGTGTGCCTTGTTGCTGCCCTGGGAGGAGCCAGCCACGCCCCCTGCCACACACATGCCCTGCCAGGAGAAAAAGAGAGAAACAGGAAGGGGAAAACAAACACCAACAACACAACAACAAAACCAAAACCAACAGAATCGTAACAACCGGCAAAGAAACCTGAAACCTCCAGAGCAGAGCGGACGTGTCAGTACAGAGAGTTAGCATTAGCATAGTGAAAAATTTGACAGCAAACGTGGTAGAGTGTGCAGCAGCGTAGCATGATAGTGATTGGTCCCAGTGCAAATTTTTTTTTTTTTGGCCCTCACCCCAAACACGCAAGCAAACAGTCGCTATGCCACCATGGAGAGGCTCACCATGCAACACCCATCCTGCAAACCAGCCGAAGATCAGCACCACGGACAGCAGCCGAAGGCTAATTTAACAGCGTGCCCTGAACTCAGCAGCCACATGTTCTCACACATTACAGTAGGTGCACATTTTCGAGAGACAATCAAATGTATCATGTATTTTTACACAGCTAATGTTAAATTCTACATAATCCAAATAGTGTTCGATGCAAGCATAAATACAACAGCTTCTGACATAAGGCTGCACTTGGATGAACTGCCGTGAACTACAGTCAGCCATGGCATCGTGGGCATCGGCGCTCTGTTCAGCAAAGAGTCAGCAAAGGGAACTGGGCCAGTGTAACACGATACTCGCCCCGCAGGCCGCTGCCATGTCGAAAACATACAAATCACTGTCACGAGTAGCCTTTGAACCAGCTAGGATCTAACCCTTTTGCTGAGCTTGCAGGAAAATAATGAGTTTTTGGGCCAGAAGGGCAGTAAAGACAAGGAGGAGAGCAACAGGTTACGTGTGTTTTGAGAAATGATTGGACAGTTTAGAAGGAAAAGTGAGCAGCAGAGAGATGTTATTTAAGACGTATATTGCCCTTTTGTTCTCCAGTTGGGCTTCCGGAGGCACGACTCGGGTTTATATCTCGTGAAAGAATAAACTCTATCGTGTTAAACTTTGATCATGTCCGGTGCATTTTTGAACCCGATTTTTGAGAACTCCAATAGTTTCAATTATGATAAAGATAAAAATGCTGAAGAAGGACGCCCTATCTTTTGCTAGCCCAAGCTCGGGGGATCTTATTTTCAACAAGTGCTTTAGATTTAAATCCCTGATCCCACTCCTTCATAACAAAGAGAAACGAGCAGAGGAAGAGCAGATGTGCTTCCAGCCCCTTTTCAGAGGTTTTTACTTTTTATGTTGGAAAACATTAATCATAGCAGAGTGTTTTTACATAGTTTAATATGTGTCTGGAGGATAATTTCTAACTTCAGCGTCAAGAATTCCGCACAAAGTTTTTAATCATAGTGATTTAAATATGTAGTTTTGCTCATTTGGTCCAGACTGAGGGAACGAATGCATCTTATAGTTCTGATGTGTTAAAGTGTTCACACTGACTTTTTACAAACAACCCAGGAGGAGGAAACAAGGACTGTCGGGGACTGACGGGTAACTCACTGATTGGACACTATTTCTGGCTGATTGTGCTATATTAAAGTGGGTGTTTGGTTGGGGTTGGTTTTCCAACCATTTTCTGTGACGTCGGTAACTGGTACAGGTTGACAATCAGGTACAGGTTCAGTCTGTGGTTTGAGTTAAGATGGTTGGAAATCAAAGGCATGGACAGCATTGCAACTTTGACAGTCAACTGACTGGTGAAAAGGGGCTGGTATATGTACTGCATGGCTGATGAGGGAAAGGGCAAACAGCTGAGCAGGTAAATGAGCGAGTCAGATGACTGGGACAGGTGGGAAAGTCTGAGGGCATCTGGTGGACAGGTAGAGAATGAACATGTTTGGGGTTAGTGGGAATGTGGCTGGAGGGAGGGACAGAGAGGCAGAATGAGACAGTTTCCAATAAATGGTCAATTTCGTGACGTTCTTCTGTCAGGGGAACGGGGAGAGGGACTGTTGACTTTACATTTTTATCCTTGCCTAAAATGTTTTCTAGATCAGACAGTGGATAACACCATTATAGCAGTGATGCCACAACAGGGACGCCACTGAATTCATTCAGCAACTCCTTGACTACAACTTTGCCAAAGCAGATATAAACAACACAAAGCACATAGATTCTACAAAGGTGTTAGTGAAGATAGGACCAGGAGGACTCTCCATTTGGCCACTTGGATACCCAAAGCGTGCCAAATGGGTTTTTCTACCTCTTGAAAGGGAATCTGGCTCTAAAATACTACTGATATCCACTACAGGAGGCTATGTGCACACAGTGGAGCCTTTGGCCATGACATTTACCCTGTGCATCATCACATTCTACCATTGTGCACAGTATAAAATCAATAAATGGAGTATATTTATTATACTAATGACATATGATCAAGTAGATAATAACAAATAAGATCAATAATATGTCAGGTACTACTTAAAACACATTTCATGTTCATTGAAATATGGACTAAATAAGAAAACATCGTGCTGCATTAAAAAAGACAAAGAAGACACAAAAAAAGACATTACTAACCAGCACTTTGGATCAAACTAGCTTACACTTAATTCCCTGTGAGTCCGTGTAACTCTGTCTCCATGTTTCTATCTGTTGGAACATCTAAACCTCTGAAGCAATCCACTCATGATTTCAGAGCACAAAGCACCTCGCTGCCACTTTCGACTGTCCGCTTTGCTTTCAGCTCCTCAGCAGGTCTTCTGTGTTGCCTCTCTCCTGCTGCTGCTAATGTGCTTTCAGACAGTTAGGAAGTGAAACGGCCTCTAATTTTCTGACCCATCCTCCAGTCTTAACAGAATTGTATTGCCCCTGCCTGTCCGGTGTGTAGCACAAAGCGATTGTCCTCTAATGAGGAACAGTCGAGAAGCAATCTAACCCGGGGAGAGTGGAGGATAGCATTGTTCCTCTGCAACATCCAATTTGCACCGGATTCATCTTAACGCGGCAACCCCTTGTAGCTCCGGATTAGTGATATAACTGCAGTCGCAGCAGCTTAAAGTTCCAGACATCGCTGATTGATTGAGCTTAAGTCAGGTACACGTCTGCAGGAAGAAATACAGCTCTTTCCTTGTGTTATCTTTGAGCATAATGCAGCAACGGAGCGATTCAAGGCGAAGAGACCGTTATCTGTGCTTCTTCTCCCCTCCAGGTGCCGGCTGACTAAACGCTCCAGCTGTGTGTTGATAGACTGACCTCAGGTGGGCCGCAGCGGAGGCCAAGGTCGCCACATCGAGGGAGTGGGTTGCGTTCAATAGGGAGACAATGACAAGAGAAAATAAGCGTCTTTTATCTTGTGAAGGTGAAGCGGTGTTGACAGGGACCGGAGCACAGCCCTGACGCTGATTAATGGCTCTATCGAAGAAAGGTTACAGGAAGCACATGTGGAAAAAGTGGGCTTTTTTTCTTCACTTTTTAAATGTTTGTTTGTCATTTTGTGTTGATGAAGTTTGTTTTGTCAGGTTTTTATATGTCTGTTTAGCTGTGGCTGCCCTTCTTGTTACCTCCCCAGTTCTCTCTGTTTGCACCAGACAAAGGGGGGTAATATTCAGAGAAAATAAAAATTTGCAAGAAAAAACTTGCTTAAAGTAGCTGTCTGAATTTTGTTGTTCCGAATGTTATTATGGTATGGATGGCCTTCGATTTTTCTCCATCACGTACCATCGTGTGTTTCCAAAGGTTGGAGGGGTGGGAAGATGCTGACGATTTCCAGGTAATGGTCTTCTCTAGTGCACCTACATTTTGACCTATGACACCGTCTGTATATATAACGTGGGTGGTTGAATATCTATGCAGAAGTGTTGCTTTCAATATGCTGTATGCTCAAAGGTGGTGCAATGAGCCCAGCGAGACCCGTTGTGTGTTTGCATAGCATTATACCTTCTCTATTTGCATTAAAGCCAACGCCGTGATTATTATTCTATGGCCTTGTGTCGAGGTGGATGGACTGGCTGTGTGGTACATGTCACACTAATGAACACAGACAAGTCACTCTGCTTTATCTGACAAACAGAAGTCGGAGGAATGACATAACTCATGCGAGTTAAGAGTTAAAGCTGCAGTCTGATTCATATTCAGGGATAAATGTAACAGCCCCCTCTGACACGGCCGACGCCACAGCAAGTCAGAATTAATAGGCAAAGACTTCCAATCTGTACCTGTTTTGCATGGCGATGCTAGATTGCTGTATCTTGACATTGCAGGCCATTAAGGATCAAACCATTCCTGGAAAATGCCTGCAAATGAGGCTCTCCGGCTACCTGTCTAATTAAAAGCCGAAAAAAAAAGGAGTAGAGCTCGCCCGGTGGAGACGCTTGTAGGAGGTCCTGAGGGAGGCGTAACTTTGCAGTTGACCAGATGTGTCTACTGCTTTCATCCCTCTCTCTTTTAGTGGCCACATAATGCCTCGCAGCATAAATAGCAGATCTGAGGCACGGAGGAGGGACACATAACAAGAGAATCACACTATGCCTCGCAGATATCAGGACACCAAAAAACAGCATAAGAAGCTCAAAGTTTGCTCGGTGTTAATTGCGTCCTTCACGGCTTCAAGAGAGCCGTGATTGGTGGCTTTGATCTTCCTCTGGATTTAACTAAATATCGACATGTTCTGTTTAAGTGGAAGAAGCTTGGATTTGTTTTTGGCATGAAATCACCACTCTCACAAATAACACACGGACCCTGGAACTGCTTCAGCTGACAGAAACACAGTTTTCGAAACTTTCAAATTGATAGAAGACGTGGTGATACGACGATTCGGTATTGACAATCTCCTCCCTGTTTTAGACCTGCCGAAAGGCCACCTTTCATACTTGTACGACCTGATTGCAACGTGTACTACCTCTGCATTTCAGATTAGATTACATTGGGATCAGGACTTGGACCTTCTCACCCTGGTGGGGTGATGCATTAGAAGCTCCTCATTCTCATGTGAAGGCTCTTTAAAACACTTCACCATTTGAGCAAGGCTAGACTGGCACTCATTTATCCTGACGGTGCTGACAGCTGTGACAGATGTTCCCAGTCTCCATGTGACCTTACACATGCTGTAGGTATACTGGGCTTTGTCCGAAAGATTCATTTTTCACCACAGTGTCCAACGTGCGTCACAGAATCATTACCCAGTCGCTGCTTCAATGGAAATCACTGACTTTACCTGCATGCAATTCCTGCATATGTGGTCCCTTGTCATTCCTTACACTTGAAACAAATAATAATAATTTGGATTAAAATTGCTACTAACCCTAACCCTAACCCTAGGATAACCCTAACCCCCCCTAACCCTAACCCTAACCCTAGGATAACCCCAACCCCAACCCTAACCCTAGCTAAATTCTAAGATGGCAACAAATTCTGTCAACCCATAATCTCCTTTTTTTTAGGTGTCTATCATCTGATGGGATCTAAACCTGAGGGTGAGAGATGCAGATAAAGATCGATAGAGTATTCTTCCTGGTGTGCTTACCTACTTTTGGTATTAGTTCTGCTTGATTTGTCTCTCATGTTGGATATCGTCGCTTTACTTTTTCAGGAAATGAAAAAAAAAAAAATCAAACACTGCGTCGTCAAAGTTGGTATTGAGTCTTTATATATGGTCAGACACTTTCATGTGTCATTATTACCTCCGCCAAGGCCGAAGGCCTAGGAAGGAGGTTATGTTTTCACTGGCGTTGGTTGGTTTGTTTGTTTGTTTGTTTGTTTGTTGGTTTGTTGGTTGGTTGGTTTGTTGGTTGGTTGGTTGGTTGGTTGGTTGGATTGTTGGTTTGTTGGTTGGTTTGTTTGTTTGTTGGCTGGTTGGTTGGTTGGTTGGATTGTTGGTTTGTTGGTTGGTTTGTTTGTTTGTTGGTTGGTTGGTTGTTAGTTTGTTGGTTGGTGGGTTTGTTGGTTTGTTGGTTTGTTGGTTTGTTGGTTGGTTTGTTGGTTGGTTTGTTTGTTGGTTTGTTGGTTTGTTTGTTTGTTGGTTTGTTGGTTGGTTTGTTGGTTTGTTAGATACTTGAACTCCCTCATTTGTGGCAAAGACTCATTCCCCACCCGGAGGGTGCAATCCACCGGTTTCCGGCAGAGCACCATGGTTTTAAGAATAAATACACACAGAACATAATTTCAATCAGCCAGACGACAATATAACAATATTAAAAACAGTCACATTCAAGAGCGGAGTCGTTTGTAATCATGGATTTAAAATCATCTAGAGGTACAAATGTGTTTAACTTCCATCTATGTCCATATATCCATATCCATGTGTGACCATGTTGAACAGTTGAACAGTTGAACCCCCGGCAGACTGCTGTTGAGAATGTAAACAATATTTTCGGTTCAAAGAATACATTGAATTTGTGCACTAAGAAACTTGTCACTCATGCCCCTTTAATAACCTCTTGTTTATTCTGATATATTCCAACTTTACTTCACAAATCCGCAATTCCTATGCACAACAGTACACTTCAGTCGGTAGCTGGTGTAACACAGACAATGCAAGATAGAGAAACATACTTTTCAGTATTTATTTAAGATCCTTCATCTGGCTGGTTTCATGAGAAGAAGAGATCACAGAGGAGAACAGGTGTGAGTCAAATCATCAAGTTATTTGCGGAAACTTAAATATCATTTTATTTCAATAAATAGACTATTTCCTCCAACAAATCCATATGTAAATCAAGGATCATATGTATGAAATATATACATATGAAACCAGACGTTACTGTACTGCAGAAGAGTTCACTTGTCTGTTGACTTCCTCCACAGCTCCACAGGGACGTGTCAAACATGGCTGCTGGGTGTCCACGTGGCAGAACCACAGATGTTTAGTCGAGATCGCTCCGGAAGTTCATCAACACTTTAATGACTGCACGAATAATTAAAAAGCGGTCCCGTGAAGTCGGGAATCCTCCTGCTGATAGAGACACCTGAGCGGTTCCACCGCTCGCGTTTAGTGTCACTTAAGGTACAATTAATGAGGGCAAGAGGTGTTGAGGCGGCAGAGCGCGACGTTTACGCTGCATTTGACACCGAGCGCTGCCCGGGGAAAGATAAAAGTACACAGAAACAAAGGGAATGCTGGGATATTTTATGTTAGTGGTATAGGTTAGGCTATAAATGGGATCCTGCCACATCTGGTGCTGCATCACAGCTGGAAGAACCTGCTCATTTTTAGCTGTAGGACTGATATTTGAGTGAAGTCTGTTTCTGCTTCGTTGGAAGACTTTTAAATGTCTGTCTGTAACATGTGCATGCATGAAGCATCTTAATTTAAGGTCCTGATACTCATAAATTGTCTGATAGTCTTGAGGAATTGTTTGCAGAAATAAATAATGACTGATATCGCTGGATAAATGTCTGGGTCGCCATTAACCTCTAGTCACAGTTAAACTGATACTGAACTTCGGTAGAACTTTGGGTTGTTTTGCTAACTAGCCGTGATATACAATTGCTAATAAATGCATAATAAAATATGCATTAATCTTAATAAATCAACAAAAAGTTTAGTAAAGGTTTAACAATGATATAATAGGTAAGCTAGTAAACGCTATTATAACCAAGAAACTCAAGGCTTTCATTAACGTTCTTAAGGAGTCTATAAACTCTTAAAGGTCCCATACGGTGCTCATTTTCAGGTTCATACTTGTATTTTGTGTTTCTACTAGAACATGTTTACATGCTGTAATGCTCAAAAAACCCTTTATTTTCCTCATACTGTCTGCCTGAATATACCTGTACTTACCCTCTGTCTGAAACGCTCCGTTTTATTGCGTTTCAACGAATTGCAATGGAATTGCGTTGCTAGGCAACAGTTTGGGTCCATGTTTACTTCCTGTCAGCTGATGTTATTAACATACACTGCAACAGGAGATAAACTGGGACCCATTTAGAATATGTACGTTTAAAACCGTGTAATGGTCTAAATATTGTAGATTTGTGACATCACAAATGGACAGAAATCCAAACGGCTTGTTTCAAATGCACAATACGCTGAATAAGGGCTGTGTGTTTTTCTCCGTATATTGAGCGTTTTAATAGTTTAACAGTATTTACAAAGCACTTAAACTTGCTTTATAATATAAAAAACATGAAAATCTCACTTTTTACAATATGGGACCTTTAAGTTTCTTATTAAGTGCTTATAAATGTCTTTTAATCTAACAATTCACATGATTATAATGCTATAATGAACACTTATATAGTCTTATTAAATGTATATGAATTGAATTTAATCGAATTATTGAATTCTAAGGATGTATAAGGGCCTTAATACCTATTAACTACCTATTATATAGCATTACCGTTGCCGGGTCGCCTGCTGCAGTGCAGACTATACACAGATGAAATGGCCCGTGCAGTAACACTCGTACATTATGAGTCTCTTGGTGGTTTAAAACTGAATGGCAAATCAATTGACCCGGAGGAGCTGAAGATCGTTTTCAAAGGTATGCAAATCTCATTACATCACATGTAAAAAATGAATCTCACATATCTCCCACACTTTGAAAGCAACACTTGATGTTGCGCTCCCTCCTCATCAGGGCTGGATAAACAAGGAGATCTCCTTCTAATTGGATAGCGGTCGGGGCCTCGCCTTCCATACATCTTGGAAAATAGAAGCCTGCCAAAGCACAAAGTAATTAAAACAAAAATAAAACATGATGGTCTTCTAAAAGCCATGCCTTTAATGAACAAAAAGACTAATTAATTGCACTGTGTCAAGGAGCGCACTCGCACTGAATTATAGATGAGCTGTGAGGGGTGGCAGGCTCACGGAGTAATGGGAGATATATGGGCTATGGAACAATTAAAACAGGCACCGGCACTGAGTCATGTCACAGTATAGGCTGCTCTGCACTGCTATGGTATGGGGGGGAAGTCCAGTCTTTACACAGAGAAAGACAACATTCACTCAACATTTGATGATTTAGTGATGATCTTAAATATATTTCCACACTACCAGAACTCTGAATTTGCTTCATACTGACTGAGTATCTTTGAAACAACATTAAAGGCAGAGCTGGACTGGCCTTCTGGACGACACAACTGTTTTTTTTGTAGAGAGCAGAGAGTCATCTTCAGTGTTTGACAAATATTAGCACAATACTTGATGACAAAACACATTAAGAGTGGAATTGATTGGATCAGTAAAGACGTTCCCCATGGGAAGATGCTCCACTCTTTCTTCTGTTGTTTGTCATTTATGAGTATCACTTTCCTGAGTGATGCATCTTTGCAAGGGGCAGCTGGCAAAACTATGCTCTACACTACGCTCGACACTACGTGCACTACGTCGTACACTACGTCGTACACTACGTCGTACACTACGCCTTATAATACTACGCCTTATAATACCAAGCCTTATAATACGTTGTACGCTATGCCGTACACTACGTCGTTCGCTACGCTGCAAACAACGCCGTACACTATGTGCACTACGCCGTAAACTATGTGCACTACGCCGCACACTATGTGCACTACGTTGCACACTACTCCGCCATACAGTACGCCGTCGTACACTACGCCGAACAGTACGCCGTACACCACGCTGCACACTATGTTCACTACGTCGTACACTAAGTAATCTATGGCGCACACTACGGCGCACACTACTACGCTGAACACTACGCTGCACACTACGCAGCACACTACGCAGTACACTATATTCACTACGTCGTACACTATGTAATCTATGGTGCACACTACGGCGCACACTACTACGCTGAACACTACGCCGCACACTACAACGCACACTACGCAGTACACTAGGCAGTACACTACGCCGCACACTATGCAGTACACTAGGCAGTACACTACACCGTACACTACGCCGCACACTACGCCGCACACTACGCCGCACACTACGCCGTAGTGTACCGTGTACACTACGTACAATTGACGAAGTGCAGATGTTTTTCTGTTTGGTTGCCTTTGAAATGTTTCCTCAAGTGTCCCGTTGAAGATGATGTCACAGCAGTATATATATATACTGCTGTGACATACTGTACAGTATATATGTAAGGAGTCATAATTATACACTTTTACAGTCTTTAATCAGTGATGTAAAGTGTATAATTATAATTCTTTACACTTTATGAATGAATTATGATCATAATCTTTCCACTGTAATAACCAGAAGAGCAGGGTTAATGTGAACTCAGGCTCGGTTACTATCACAGCTTGTCATATCTAATAAATGCTTCCACATCTCTGTCGTTACCAGGCCATTAGGTGTTGACATTTGCAATAGGAACATCAGATCACAGACTACTAACACAAATTAGTAGCCTGTTATTGAACCGACCGGATAATTACAGGCTTTGCTAAAACAGAGTTCACAGGGTGGCTCGCAAATCAAAGGAAAGCTCTTGTGCACACAGTGAAACGTCGGAGCGACCCATTTCCCAGCTGTTTGTACTCTCTCCAGCAGAATTCTCCATCCATCTGACTGGCTTCCTTCACACAACTTCAATCTTCCTGCCAGCGCAGTGAGCGGCAGCCTGTCATGTGTGATTTGCTGTAGCTGGAGGAAGAGGGGCCGGCAGTGGACGGGGCTATGCGGCCACACCGGGATGACCATTTCTGAAGAGAGCGGCGCTTTGCCAGTTCCTCCGCATCATGCCCAGCTACGCCTCAGCACGTCCTACTGATAAGACGGCGTTTATGTGACAGGACAGAGCTTCTACTTTTAAGTCAGCAGTGTTTATGCGGCAGACAAAATGCCCCTCTGAGTTGGGACCACATATATTAACACCACTGATTGTAGCTTATAGACAGCCACACATGTTCGGCCGGCTTCTTTGCGACTGTAACTGGGAGGAGATTAGCACAGTGCCTCCGAGTCGACCGGATACGAAGCTTTTGAACCTCCCCTTCATGACATGGTGGCGCGCCTCACATCCAACCACGTTGGCATCCGTGACACTCGTGTGATGGCTTCACGGCGGGGTTCCTCTGCTCGCCTTACATCAGTGGGCAAAGCTCAGAAGGTGTTCTCAGAAGGGGGCACGGTGGAGCTTTGATGGACTGATTCCCTTCTTTCTCTCTGTCTATGATACCCCCCGTCTCACTGGAAGGCCTCGTGTCCACGCAGAGAGGTAATGTGCCCGCTGAGTCGGATCAAATAACAACCTGGGATTAATGTGGCATTAAAATATGCCACTACCGATGGTGATTAGCTGTTTGTATTCTCAACCAATGCCATTCTGAGGTATTTTGCCTGGTCAGGGCTTTCACTATATGATCATACAAGGTTAGCACTGTTTTGACGTGATATCAATCAATCAATCATTGATCGACATTATTTTCCCTTTATAACAACTAAATGGTACCCAAAGTGCTTTGCATTAACATCAATAAAGAAAAAAACATAACGTATCACAAATTCAGAAAAAAGGTACATAAAAAGCATAAGGAAAATGTCACAGCGCTACTAGGTATTAAAAGCCAATCTAAATAAAAATGTCTTGAGCTTAGATTTAAAAAGTACTAGGTCAGTGATATATCAGGGGGTAACTTGTTCTATAGTTTAGGAGCAGCGACAGCAAAAGCACGATCACCCCCACAGCTTACACCTCGACCTTGGGACTTCTAAAAAAAAGCTGACCAGATGACCCGCAAAGCCCCGTTATGCTCTCGGAGAGTTAAAATCTCGGACAAATAAGGCGCGGCGAGGCCGTTAATGGCTTTAAAAACCAACATCGAGAGCTGCTCAGAGGGTAGAGCTGGTTGTCCACCAATCGGAAGGTCGGTGGTTCGATCCCTGGCTGCTCCGGGTCACATGTTGATGTGTCCTTGAGCAAGGCACGTAACCCTAAATTGCTCCCGAAGGCATAGCCATCGGTGTGTGAATGAGTATTTAGATCAGATCCTGATGGGCAAAGTTGGCACCTCAGCAGCTTCTGACATCGGTGTATGAATGTGTGTCTGAATGGGTGAATGCTGATATATAGTGTGAAGCGCCATTTACCATTTAAAATTGATTCTAAAGCCAACTGGAAGCCAACGGAGTGAGTAAAGTACGGCGGGTAATACCAAAGAGTATACAACAAAACTGCCGACGAGGTAATGCGTTCTCGCGTTGTTTGTTATTTTTCGGTAGGAAGTCCGGGTTTGTGTTTGTATTCCTGTTAGCTTCAACTCAGGGCTGATTACCGTGACAACACAAGAAGGCCCCCCCCCTTCTTGTGACGGTAGCCCAGAAAGGACAAACTTAGGCTGTCAATACACAACATATCCTGATTGAAACAAGTGAACGTTGACTTTTGGTTTCACACGGGACATGCCCAGCGGTCTCCTGGGTGAAAGTCCTATGTTTGTTGGACCAGTCCGTCCACCCCGACCTCCTCGCTATGTGGACGACTACGTGCAGGTGCAACAAAGCAGAGTTCTGACCACACCCATGAGTGATTCCCAGTGTTAACCAACCCAGTAAAGCCCCAAACATTCCCTTCAATCCTGTATTAATGGGAAATTATTCTCCATGCAGACACACATGAAAGTTGTTTTCTCGGAGCTAGTATCCACTGCATCTTAGCCAGGACACTTTAGATCTGACATTTTACATTCAGCTGCGGTGACGCTGCTTGATGAATACAAATGTCAGTAATTTTTAGAGCATAATTTTACTTTTAGTGCACTCTCCTTCTTCCCGTATCAGTACCGAGGCAGCGGAGGAGACTCTCAAAGAGCTCAATCAGCACAGCAGGTGGCTGGCACAGAGCTCCATTAGAAAGGAGAGGAGGAAAAAAAGGGCATTAATTCACCATCGATGGCTGGCATACCCTGGGCCGACATACTTTACATATGTCAAGGATGTTCTATTTCTAAATCCAGCAGTAGTAAAGTATGAGCATTATGGAATACTAACCAACCAAAGTCATGCAGACAAAGGAGAGCTTCATATCCTGCCTTGAATAAGAACACCAGTCACGTGATCTACCCGGTCAGAGCACTTCTTTATTAGACTTAAGTGAGCATATGATTTCCTGAAATGCAAACTGTGTGAACACGACCATGCAAATGAGCTCTTTTCTCCAAAACCTATAAACCCAGATATGATCAAGTGCTTTCAGTGATGAGCTTTCAGCGCAAATAGCTCAATAAAAGAAAACCCACAGTCGTTGTGCTGTGTGCTGGGAACAAAACGCTGCCCGCGGTGCTTTATAATCCATAATGTGATGCGGTGCTGATGCAAAGATTGCACCGCCTTCTTCTTCTCCCCTCTTCAGATGCACCTCGGCGGCCGCGTGGCGCCGCATTTTCATTTCATGTTCAGCTGAGCGGAGGTGAGAGTGTTCACGGAGTGTTACCGCTCTATCACACGCTCGCCGGAGCATATTAGGACGCACAGCTTCACACTCTACTCCGGCTTTAGTCTTTATCAGGCTTCTCACAAACACACACACACATGATGCATCCCAATGTAAAGAGAAAAGCAGCCACTATGAGAGGTAATGTTATGTGGCGGTCTCACAGCTCGTCATTGTTAGGATGTCTTTCTTTGCAACAAAAAGCACATCGCCTACATCAAACAGCGACAATGACTGCGGCTTTTTTCCTCACACACATGATGGTTTGAATGCGTGACAACAATCTGGGGTGGTTAACAAGAAGCTTTGCGCCGCCGCAGCACCTTATAAGGAGACTTGTCCACACTGAGAGCTCTCAACAATGCAGGAGGATTTCGTGGGAAGCGGCGTTTTGGTTAGCCGATAAGCAGACAAGGAGGGCTTCCTACTTTTTTTTTTTTTTTTTTGTTCGGCAGACACGCGCCGAGTCAGCGTTCCTCGACAGCGGCTCCTGGGAGGCGAGCGACGCCGTAATCCACTTATGACACGGAGAACAAGAAGATGTGAATATAACATCTGTGTGATGATGCTCTTGCGCCTCTTTGGGTCTGAATCGAGCGGAGGACTATAATGAAATCATAGCGCGCATTTTCTGTCGTCTTATTCAGGCGGATAAAGGACACCTTTAATAGACACATCAAGTGAGGTCAGCAGGAAGGAGTTGATCTTTTGAGATGCAAATAGTGTTAGAGCCATGATGGACATAATCCAATAAAATCCATTTATGTGTAAATCTTTACACAGAGCTCTGTAGTACATATAGACACAATCCCAGGGGTCCAACAGGATTCCAATAGAGAGCTATTACGCTGTCAGTGAACAGTAGTCTGGGGACATTTAGACACAGTTACCATGAGGTACGCCTACTGTTGCTGCTGCTGTGAAGCGCCCGCTGAGCAACTTGGGGTTCAGTGCCAACCTCGCTCTAGCTCACCGCCATAGAGACAACCTCTGTCAATTTCCTGAGATTAAGAATGCACCGATACCGATACCAGTATCGGGTCCGATATTGTGCTCATGTACTCGATACAACGGCACGGATACCACTTAACGGCGGCGTGACGTTAACCTCTCATCACCATTTTTCAGGTCCTCATGCTCCACCTCCCTGACGGCGTGGGCGAGACGGGTTGGTGGAGCGCCCGACCCCGCTGGGTCACCTCAGCCGGCGCGCGCCGGCCCTCACTTTCATTGCGCCAGGGGTTTTGCTCGCACCCTCTGACTCGCGCGTGTGTTACACTCCTTGGTCCGTGTTTCAAAGCGGGTCGGGTGGGTTGCAGACATCGCCGCAGACCCCTGGCGCCTTTTACGTGGGCCGAGCCCCGCCCCGGCGGCACGACGCAGTCGGGGCTCACTGAGGACAGTCCGACCCGGTCGACAGTCGCACCGGGAGCAGGAGGTCCCGTCCCTCCCCGGTGGGGTGAGAGGGCGCAGCGAGCCCTTTGTCCACGGTGCGGCGAGGTCCGGGCGGGGAGCGCTGTAAAGCTGCGGCCGCGAGCCACCTTCGCCCCTAGCCTTTCCAAGCCGACCTAGAGCCTTTTGCGGCGCACCGCCTCATATGCGGGACTCCCCAGCCTGCCGTGTGTCGCTCACACCCTCCAGCTGGCTGTTAACGAGGGTCTTTTGGCACAGAAAAGTACTCGTATCGGTACTCGGTATCTGTGGGTACCCAAATGTAAGTACTTGTACTCGGTCTGAAAAAAAGTGGTATCCCTAATCTAAGCTTATTGTGCTTCGGGGTATCTTTGGTTTCAACTCAGTTATTACTTAGGATTTTGAAGACCAGAAGTGAAAGAACCCAGATGGATGGATGGAAAAGGCAAAAGTCAGTGGACCAGATGGGGAATCTGAAGAATTACATTAGGATCAGGCAAGACAGAAAGGAAAGTGTCACCCCCATGTCACCCTCTACGTAGCAGCACTCCCATTAAAGTCTTAGTCCAGACCTGTTTGGAGCATCTTCAGAATTTTCAGACGTGACTCCCGATCCTGATCCACTTTGATCCTGGGACACCGGAATCCTTTTTGTGCCTCAACAAGATTTTCTTTTTGGTAAGTGGGGGGGGGGGGGGGGAAGGAGGAAGCTCCCCGCTCGGCTACGGTATAGGAGAAGAGATGCAATATCCCCCGATGAGGTCCTCAACCCCTGCATCTTCAATTCTACGGTGATCTTTTTTTCTGCCGCTCGCTTGATGTTGGTGCTCAGGAGGAGAGAGAGAGAGAGAGAGAGCGAGATAAAGAATGACAGACAAGGTCTCCAATTTTATGGCTTGTTTCGATTGGCGGTGCAAAAGGTCACGCTGCATCCAGAACCGTCTGAATTAAACACAATTGCGGTGACCTCAATAAAGTGTCGAAAGGAAAGGTCTGCGGTGGCGTTGAAAGATGAGTTTGAGTCAATTGTGCAATAGGTTTCTTTTATTCTCGTTACATAGGGATTCCTTTACAGCCTCACAATCCACTGTAGCCCATGCAGAACCGTGTAATCCTGTTAGACATAAAGCAGCACAACAGCACGTCAGTTCAAGAAACAGGTTTTTATATTTTAGGTTAAGGGGTGGTTTGCATGCACCCTCCATGCTGGATTACTAATTGATCTTGTTTTACATTGCAAATGAGTCATTCATATTAGTGTTGGCTCTCACTCAAAGGGAGGGTGCAGTGGTCTTATCCAGCCGCTGCAGGAATTGATTAGCATTGCACAGAGAGCGAGTCTTGGCAGCATCCGATATAACCATGCAAATGTGAATGAATAGCTAATGTATCGTGGGGAGGATGTTTGTTTCTCTCATGTTGGGGATTTCCGAGGGGAATTCATTTCCAGGACGGCAAACACTGCCGGTCTTCATCTCTTCTATTTCAGGAAGGAAAAAAAAGATACACCTCTCAAGCAGTGTGTAGCGGCGCAATACAAATGCAAAAAAAAAAAAAGCGTGGTGTTTCAGTGTCTGAGCTGATAGTTTGTGCTGCGAATCATTCGGCCCGGCGAGTCAATCATGTGTGCGACATCGGCCAGAGAGAGAAGAGATACAGAAAGAAGGTGCGTTTCATTTCTCATTCGCTTTTTTGCTGCATCATTATGACAATGCTCCTGGCCTCCGGGCGCCCTGTCGCAGATGCACATTTTTTTTTGGTGGAAACGAGATGTGCTGCGCTGTCGTGCCAGGTTGTGTCTGGATGCGTACGAGCTGCCGTGCGTCACCAGTCATGGTGAGCCAGCGGGGCCTCCAGCGGGATGGGGGATCTTACAGGTCACATGATGCGTAAATAAAAGCCTGCATATACCTCATTATGCTATCATGAGCCTGGACACAACTCAAGGTGCTGAGAGGCTGTTGAGCCTCTTTGGCTGCTAGTCATCCGTGGTTGTTGACGGCGGTCACATCCAGTGGCGTTGCTCTGGGGGGGTAGCCGTTTAACGTCCTGCTGAAGTGAGCCAAGTGTAATTGATAACATTTAAGTCTATTATCTGCATTGTTTGAAGGATACGGGCAGAAATAATGTTCTTTTTGTCAACAAATCTCATGAAAAGACCCAAACCAACTGACTACTCTCTCCACCCCATTGGTTCCTACTAAAGATGTATATAAGTTTATCTTTAAATCCTAAAACAGCCGATCACTGTGACACAGCATTTGTTGGGGACTATTTTCAGCGGTGGATTAATCTACATTTGTGGCAGCAGGACGGTGGATGTGGGATTGAGTCCCCACAGATAGATGAAGATATATCAGGCTGTACTGTGCACACTATACTTTGATATTTTGTGAAATACTTCACTTTCCTGCTAAAAGTCAGATTACCACTGTAAATATGATGCTGCAGCCAGCAGAGGGCTAACAGTTTAGCACAGAGGCTGGTGTGTTTGTGGCCTTCAGACTTAATGTAACTCACACTGAGTTCTGCCTTTTGTAGGAGACGTGCTTACATTCACTATCATTGATTAATAGGTTCTTCTCCACAGGAAGATATCGGCTCTTGTTAAGTGACTGATGCCCCCCCGTTATTAATACTACAAAAGGATCAAACGGGTTCAAGTCTAACAATAACAGATGTTCAACTACTGCCTTTATGCGTGCTCCCAGCGGACGGCAGTAATCCACCGCTGGTAACTTGTGTTTTCATGTCACATCGGGAACCAAACAGCGGTCTCTTTTTTCGGCTGACACTCACCGAGACCTGTTTGTAGCACAAGATTGAGACGGACTGATAATGACTGCTGGGGCTCTGGTCCTTTCTTTAATAAGTGAATTTGGATGATGCCGGAAGCCTCTGCAGTCACGTCAGGAACATCTCGCTAGTTGTTATCGGTTGGCAATTGCATTATGTGTTGCCTGTGAACTCCCTTTGGCATTGTCACAAGCCGGAATCTCACGGCCCTAAGCCCACGGACACAACAGGAATGTCAGGAGCGCATGGTGGCTGTGTGGCGTGTCGGCTGCGTGATACACGCGTCTGGCGTTCACACCAGCTGCATTTCAGCTGCGTGTCAGCTGCGTGTCAGCTGCGTCTCTGCTGTTGCAGCTGCTGCTGCCAGCCCTTTCTTTCTACATTGAGTTTGCCTTTTAATGGCCATTTCATTTCATTATAAATATAATTTATATTTATTTTAGACAGAGAAAGGTTAAGAAACGTGTGGTAATTTGTAAATAATAGTAATAATCCACCATTAAAACTCCGTACTATATTCATTCATGGAGCTTTCCAAGTCACTCTGTGTTCTAGAACACTATCCGGCACATATTTCAGAATAAAAGCCTCGTGTTAAAAAATGAAGGAATTCTGTCCACAGAAAAAACGCTTGAGGGCTTTTTTTTTTTTTAACTGAAAGCAGAAAATGTTGATTTAAAAATAAGTCTTTACTTTTTTTCATCTCCGTGCATATTCTACAGATAGACCTTGAAACTGTAGTAATGTAGCAGGTATGATGTTAATATACTGTCAATAGATCACCTTCACTGTCTGTGACATATTCTGCAGATGTCTAGACATTGAAACTTTAGTAATGTAGCTGATATGATGTCAATATACTGTCAATAGATCACTTTCACTGTCTGTTGTTGCTGTGAGACGCACGTGGCACGTGTCAAAAATAGGCGAGACCTCTATTCTCTAGAAGAGATGCAGCTGAGACGCGCGTAAGACGTGCGTCTGACGTGCGTCTGACGGGCAGTGTGGCTGCTCTAACCTGTTAACAGGGATGCCGAAATAAAAAACAACAGGTAACGCAGCCGCCACGCGCTCCTGACGTTCCGAGTGTGTCCGGGCTGTAAGTTGCATGAAGGTGCAGTGTTTTGTAGTGACGGTTGTCACGTGTTTCCCGTACTGACTGTCAGGGATGTGAGTTTAAAGGGGGACCCAAACACAGAGTTACCAGGCAGAAAGGTAGATTTAAATAAAAGCGAGCTTTAATAAATGAAGCCGAAGTATTCAAACAACAAAAACCAACAGGCATCAAAAAACAAAAATGCAGGGAGGGGAACAAAGTACAAAAGAATAAATCCAACAAACAACAAAAACGAAACTGAGAACAAAACCAAAATTACCACGAACTGACCAAGACAGCGGGGAACACACAGGCTTAAATACAAGAGGTTGATTTGACACAGGTGGAACAAATCAGGGCGGGGCAGACAATCAACAAAGGCGGGAAAAAACACAAAGGTAGGAAGTAAAACCAGACAAGACACAGGAGGAGTGAATTACAAAATGAAACAGGAAACACTGGAATGAATGAATATAAAAGAAACCAAATCCGACACAAACCAAGATCACATTAACAGAACTAAGAGAACTAGAACTCTAGATCTTCATCCTCCTAAATTCCTCACTAGTAGAGGTCAGTTTTGGATAAGATTTAGGCGAACCAAATTATGGAGTAGCTTTTCACATCTATCAATAAACTGTTCATCTGTCAAATGTTTCAAAAGTCGCTTAAAGGGTCATTTAATTGCTGTTTTGTAATTGCTTTTCCCCATGTTGTCCATGTATCTGTCTTTATCTGTTTTATTTTTTCACAATGTTGTTTGCTTACGATTGCCCAGAAGTCTTTATAGATATTTAAATCAATATCCTCCTCACAAACACTAACCATACACTTCCACGCAACACACACAGTCTTTTTGATATATTTATTGTTATTGTTGTTATTATATATATCTTGTTGTAATTGTTTGTTTTCACTATTATGTAGTCATATTATTTCTTTATATTAATCTTGTCTCTAGGTGGAGGCTTCAGATAAGCCCAATGGGTGTTTTGCCTCTTCCTGCAGTGTATATTACTAATTTATTTTTTTGTTATGTTGTGTAGTCTTAAATTGTGCAAAACAAATAAACAATGTAAAAAATGTAAGTGGTTTTCTTCCTGGTGTCCAATGAATCAGGGAATCTGTAATCTAATTCATTCAGGAGCATTTTGAGTTTGACATTTCACCCCCTAAGTTTCTTTTTCTGTGCTCTAAATTTATTTTAAGCAATTAGACCATGTGCTCCTCGGCAAATCTGCCTGCACACAGCCACGGTTGACACCACGATAATGACTTAATGCACTGTTCTAGCTACATTTATGCTTCTCAGATTGATTTGACTTGCAAATCATCGAGGTGGGAGGAATGTGAATGTGATCTGATCCCATACCTTACAGTACGCACTCACAAAACCTCTTAACAAAGTGAGCTGTTTCTAAGTGAAACCGAGATCCTCTTCTTAGTAATTACAAGTGATATGACTCGTCTGAGAATATTTCTCCAGCACCGTGGTGGTGACTATGCCAAAACAAGATTCAATGATGTTGCTAAATAAATAAATACATGGAGGCTGCATGATGTGGTGGAACATGAAGCGTCATTTCAGAATGAAATCACCTTTAGGAAAAGCTTTACTTAGTTTATCTTTTAAAGTAGGTTTCGACTGATATATTAGACCTTCATTATAAATGGGATCCGGTTCATTACTCCTGGTTTCAGTTAGCTCCCGTCAGTGCGGCTCATTTAATCATCCCTTTTACATTGATGATTAAAGCCTCTGTTTTCATCAGGGCTGGATTAAAGCCGGCGACAGGTCATTTAACAAACCTTTACATGTTTTTGAAGTTCATAATCCTCACTCCGATATGTCGCCTATACCGCCACAAAAACAATCGCTGTGGTTTAGTTTAACCTGTTCCACAAAGCTCTTTGTCTTCTGCCATATGGCATAATGGGAATGATAGCTCTACTCTTAGAAAGTAAAACAATGAGTCATCTGCATATTGTTCTACAGGCATATCAGAGACATTTTAAAACCATGTGCAGGCACAAGTTTCTGACACATAAAGTGGTATAAAAACAGGATGTGTGGTGAGAATGGGAGCACTTCACACATACTTATGAGAGTACACATGTTTTTCTGGAGCAATCTGAAAGAATATGACGAGGCTGAGATGGAAAATAGAGAGTTCCGGTTTATCTTGGTTTATTTGTACCAACTTTCTATTCATTCCTTTTTGTCTTTGTTTATGCATGTTATCCTTTTTTCAGCACAAACTCAGCAATAAGTCTGACTTATCATTTTGTCAATTTAATACCCCTTTCACACCGAGGACTCAACCAGGGTTGAACCAGGGTCGATTTCGATGTGAATAGCACGGACCAGGGTTGCTAACAAGCGGGGCGGGACAAACCTATTTGGTTGCAAATGAGGGCGCACAGTCCTTGACGTAACTGTCACAGGTCTCCGGGGCTCATAAACAAACGGAGCGACGGCAGCAGGAATGTTTTCAGACACACCAGAGGTGAACAACGGACGAGAACAACACGGATCTGTGGCGAGACATCGAGGTGCGGGAGCTGCTGGTCGCCCGCTGTGAGGAAGAAAATAGTGGTAGATGACGGGACGGTGAGAGACAACGTAGTGTAACGTTAAACAAACATAACAAGGCTGCTGAATGAGAGAGACATCCGCAGTTACGTTGCACAGAAACACACCGTGTTAATAATAAGCCGACCACCTCACAGTATTGAACCAGGGTCAGATAACCCTGGTTCAACCCTGGTCATTGGTGTAAAAGGGGTATAAGAAAATTGACACAAGCACCTATAAAGATGTACAAATCTTTAGTCACAATCACTCAAAATAGTATAATAGAATCGCTTTAGGTTGGAAAAATATTGTTTCACTTTTTATACATAAAGCAGGAAATGCAAGAATAAAACTGATTATTATTATCTTAGGAAAGTTACAGTTAATTTTTATATTGTGTGACTGAGTGCCCCTACCATCCTGGTAGTGTGTCATACTTTAAATTAGGACCCATGGCAAATATTTTATATCTATTAATACTACATAGGCTGCAGTTTCTGTGCTTTTGACCGGTTTCCCCTGGGAGCCCAATACATTGGTCTTTTTAAAAAAAGCACTAATTAAAACAGAAACTGAAAACAATGATATGCAGTAATTGGGAGAAAAGCTTCTAACTGAGTCAGTGTAGTTTGGAGTTTAGTTTCACTGCTACGTTTGTTTGTACTTCCAGATATCAGCCTGACTTTACTCTCTACTGATTGCTTCCAGCTGTATCTGGGCTGTGTTACGTTCCTGCTGATGGAAACCCATCACTTCCTGCTGCTGTCGCTTCACATTAAAAGCTTATACCACCTTTATTGTGAAGACATTTTAGGAAATGCGATGTGTCCAGCCAGGCTAGCGGTTTCCCCCCAGCTTGAACCCACGTTCAACTATTCCTTTAGGATGTATGTAAGGAAAATACAACACAAAATATAAGGTTTTGCCCTTTTGGAACTAATGGAACGAGTTTTACTCCGGAGACGAAATTCAAGTTGGCAAAAAAAAATCTCATTTTTTGGCCAACATTTCGAAACATTTGGACACCCTGGACTTCTAACCCCCAAAAGGCACAACTAGACCACACTGTCAACCATCAAATTTGAAGTTCCTAACTATAGTTTCCGAGTTCTGCTCCGTAAACGAAAGTGTGACATGCGAACGAACGGAAGGACAACTACGGGGGTATAATTATATGCAAATATTAGGATACAAATATCAATACTGGCCTTGAGAAATCACGCTGAGTTACCAATAAATACTTTCAGCCTATTCAAGCAGACTCCCATTGCTCTACTGTCCAAATACATTTCATGGTGTGTAATTTGGATAACTATGCAGCACTTCTCTCTCTCCACTAACTTAGCTCTGACCTCTGATTCAGCAGCACTGAAAACAGTTTCTCAACACATTATCATTCCTCCCTGATCCCGTGTTTTAAGAAAAAATCCACTGGAGGACTTTATATTTGTTATTTAATCTCTCGCTCTCTCTGTCTTTTATTCGCTCCAGTGCACACTGCACTCCTCTGGGACTTGTACTCACAAACACATCGTAGCGAGGGGCGTGCGTTTCACTCCAGCTACAGGTGTGAAATGTCGAAACTTGATTTAGGTACCTTATGAGCTGTGAAAACAATAGCCCCAAAATGTCACAAGTAATCCAGCAATCTGATGCCCTCACATGGCCGGCTGCCTCGGGGCTCCGTCACCATCGATGGGTTCTATACATGCTGAATTACAAATTAGCCTACAGATGGACATTCCACTGAAAGCATAAATATGCTGTAATACATACGGTCTTACTGTACATCTTGTGTTCATGTGAAAGCTCAACCATTTTCCCTCCTTTGTTTCCATTTTCTGCAGCTTCCCATCTCTTGGTTTCTCTGCAACGTGTTCTGTGCACGTCACCCTGCAGTGACAGTGATCATCAAGATATCATAGGTACATCAACGACAGCGTGTACAGTAACCCACCGTTCTTTTTCCTGGCCCTGAAGTGGTGACATGTTGACAGCTCTTGGAGTGGTTTCATGCGACGCATCAGTGTAACCACATGTGACAATAACAGAGTGGCCCACTACACTATATCTACCCAGCTGAGATGTGTTTATCAGAGAGCTGTTTTCTCTAGATACAGGGGGTCCATTAATGGTATACCCTTTTATCCACATGTCCAAGTGTGAGACACTGGACCCTTAAAGGTCCCATATCGTGCTCATTTTCAGGTTCATATTTGTATTTTGTGTTTCTACTAGAACATGTTTACATGCTGTAATGTTCAAACACACCACTAGATGCCACCAAATCCTACACACCGTCCCTTTAATAAATACGTTAGATAATATGATTAGACTGTATCAGTTTCAATGAAGCAAGGCGGTAATACTCTTCCAGATAATCCTCATAGACATCTCTCTTGGTCATTCATTTTTCTTCACTTCCAGCAAGGTATGAAAGAACCTCTTTTTATTAACTGGTAATGGTGAAACATCAGCTCAAGTTAATTATCGTAAAGTTTCTCTGGAAAATGAAGTCGGGTTTAACTTTTCTGACCTCGTGACTCTTTCAGTCATTTCTTTTAAAATACTGTTCACTGTTTCAGGCGTCCACATTTTGTTACAGCAACGTTTTTTGTTGAGAAATGTTCAACTTCACCTTCAGTTCGTTTCTTGGCTTTTTTCCCAAAGACCATCACTATAGTGGGCTCACTGAAGGGAGGAAATCAAGGCAAGACGGCGTGCTAATGTGGCACACAATGCACCCTATGATGGATCCGTCTCACCTTAATGGCGGTGTGTGATGTTATCTGACGCTTGTTTGGCTATTACAGAGAAACTGTATGCCTTCTGGCTTCCTTTATGGCTCGGTGAGATCAGTCGGATCAACAAACATGCTCAGTTTATCAGTATTGTAATTTGTCTCTGAAGACAACTTAATAGTCTCTTTTACAAGGACACATCAAGAAAGCAATGAAAAATAGCCTATTAAACTGTTTTCCTCTTTTATTTTCTATCTCACACAGTCAGCCAGAAGCATATTATACCTTTATCAGAGATAAAAACTCCAAGGGCCTCCAGGAGCCATTTGATTGAAGAAAACAAGCCGCTAATCTGTCAACTTTAAAGATACACAGCTGAGCTGAAGGAAACAAATCTTCAGCTAATTCTGACGTAGCCCGCCATGAAATATAATTTCTGTGATTTGGAGGGTCTGGCTTGACATGCTAGTTTGAAGGTAATCAGCTCCATCAGGCCTTTGTCAGTGTCTACCAGCTGGCTGCCGGATCAAACGGAGCTCAACAGCATTTTTCCAGCATGCAGCTGAACGCCTGACAAATGGAATAACCAAAGGGTGTTTTAGAAAATAACAGTCATTCTTCTCACACTTCAAACTCAACTCAAGACGGAGCCAAAAAAAAAAAACATTTAAGTGAAAATGCCCAAAAGCAGTTTGCAGGGTTTGATTGGTATTGTATCTATTGTCTGAGAAAGCATGAATCACTGCACAATTCGGAGAAAAGCATCCTGTGGTGAAACATCTGAAACGGTGAGGGAAGTCTTCATTAAAGTGAAATTCATTTCTCTCTATAGTGTTTGTAGTTTTAGCCCTCGATTCTAATGGTTATGATGACATTTAACTCAACAACTGTATTACTGAGATCTCTTCAGACGCCAGACACAACTTTAAAACAGACTTCTCCATCAACCCCAGGAGCCATCAGTTTGAAACAACTCCACAGTTTAACTGTATCATCTAATCCACAGATTTTAGAGAAGAAAGGCAAATATGTTCTGCACAGCAACATTCTGGTTAACATACTGTACAGTTTATGAACGAAGACACGTTATAACCCTAATTCTGCATTGGATAGGGGTTATAAAAAATGAACAACATGTATGAAATGTTCTATATAAATACAATTGATTGATTGATTGGCTTAAGACTGAGACCTGAACCTGGCTGGATCCAACTGGTCCTGTCAGTTCCCAACCCATGCCTGGACGTACACCTATATTTTTTTGCTTTATTTCCTTCATTACTGACGGTATGCTAATGCAACACATTGGTTACAGTCTGTAACTTTCCACTGGGAATTGCATATAAGATGCATAAGTGCAGGCAATTGGCAAAGTCAGAGAGAGAGAGAGTTCCTAATAGATAGTATTTAAAACAATGGAACCTGTACCCAACCCATGCCCAAAACTTAACACAACACAACGACCTGAAAACGACCCCAAACCTGATATTATTGGGAAACAACCAAAGACCTCACACCAAATATTATTGTTTCTCACGGAAATCTTGTCAGCCTTCAACTTTATGTCTATGAGCGTGGTATAGGTGTGTGAGACGCGACATGGAGTGTTGACTGTTCCTTCTAAACAACAATGGCAGCTCCTGAAGAGGTTAGCGTAGATGCTGCAACAGCGTCAGTTCTATCAGATCTGGAGAGGATTTCTTCATTGGAAGAAGAGCAAAGAACGCCACTAAAGGCTTTTCTAGATGGAAAAGAGGGTTCCGCTCTTCTCACGACTGGCTTCGGCAAGAGTTTGATTGACAGATGGTTCATCCAATCACATGCCAAAGACGGCTTCTCAGATGGTTTCTCAGATTAGTAGCAGCACGCACTGTTATAATTTACCACCAGAATTTGCAGCCAAAGTTGAACTAAATTACGCTGACACCTCGACAATGAATGTCTAATGAAATTACAGAATTAACAGGAGGAGGAAGAAGGAGGAAGTTACTCCTGGAGTTATGTAACTCGACGCTTTGATCCAGCAGAGACTGGCTCCCCACATGCCCCCCATCATTTTTTTTTTAAATGATTGAAATAGGTCCTGATGTTAAAATGGAAAAACAACTGAGCCAATCAGAAACATGCAGGCGTGATTAATAATGGGCATACCATTGTCCTCTTGGTAATGCTTTACTTTACATAAAGATGGCTTAATGTGCTTCAAATATTTTCAAATATTTAGGTGGGAAACCCAACCTAGTCGCCAGAAAAAAACATGTTTACATTGGACGTTTCTGCAAACCGCGTATACGTTGAATGACAACGCAAATAGAACCAAAAATACTTGTCATGAATATGTTTCATATCAGCCTCGCATCACGCTTGCAGGAATGCAATGCCACGTGCTTTACGTTGTGAAACGATTGGTTAGGCTTAGGCAAGAAAACTACTTTGTTGAGGTTAGAGAGAAGGTCATGGTTTGTGTTCAAATAATAATGTAACAACATAAAAACTCAACGCAACAAACCCATTATAGTTCAGTTTAGGAAAGAACCACATGGTTGGGCTTAAAACTACTACGTTTGTACAGGGAAAATGAAACTGAACTAAATTCAAATTAAAGGAACGAAATTAAAGCAGATGGTCTATTTCTGATCACACACAGTGGTGCTAGTATTCTGTGAATGGATTCATGTTCCACAGACATCTCTGTATCTGAACAACATAATCACTAAAATGTTGTGACTGAGAAAGTTTGACCAACACAACTAAAACAACTTGAGTTGTAAAAATACTGTAATTTCCTTTGAAGTAAAACGGAAGTGAAATGTGAACGCTGAAATAGTGACATTGCATTTCAGTCTCACTCACAAGTGACTGTCCCCAAAAAGCGGATTTCCTCTGTCAAGTCAGACTCAGCAGTGCAGAGACAGCGAGAGAAAATCCACGTCAATCTGCCAAAGAGGCCGGCGATGCTGAAATAGCAACTCATTTACAGATAGGATTGCTGTAAATTGTACATACACACACACTTCCCCGCCGGTGCTCCGTCAGCAGGTGGCTGCGACACGTCGAGAGGTGGAGGAAATGACTCCGCTCACATCTGCACTGGATATGCAAAAATGCTTTGAGGAATTAGAAAATTGTGATGCAAATCTCTCAAAAAAAACTGTCCGTCAGCGTTTCTCAGTTCTGTGCTTGAGATAATAACATCTTCATAGACTCAGCTACGTAGTGATCTCTGAGACGACGAGACATTAACATAACACTGATCTCATTAAAGGATAATTCTACCACAACTTGGTGTTTGATTTTCATAGTTTTGCCCGTTCTGCTCTGAGTTCGGTGTCTCTTCTGTTTTGTTTTACAAATGTGAAAAATAACTTTGAAGATTATCTCGCAAATAACGAGCTACCTCAGCAGTCAACATGTACATGCTAGCAGGACTGAGACTAGCATGTTATCTGAGATTGTGATGTGTCTTACTTGAGCTTGATGGTCCCTTGTTCTTGGAAACAGCAGTTGGCCAAATAATCTCAACTCAAAGTCCAGCGCTTTCAACTGTATTGCATGGTTTTCATGCAGACGGAGTTTGCAAAGTTGTCATGAGTTAGGGTTAGGGTTAGGGTTAGGGTTAGTATTAGTGTGTACGGGCAAAGCTTGATTGACATGTCCCTCACCTTGTTTTTGCACCTGTAACAGCGGGAAAACATACACCATTATTATTCCTTATAGGTATGAACAGTTGTGTTATCTCACATAATTCCTATTATGGCTCCACCCTAATCAGCCAGAGTTACTGGTGTGGAAGACATTACAGGAATTACCCTTTAAAATGTCTTGGTTGGTTAGTCTGTCTAACAGTTTGGTCTCAAGAAAACAAATTACAAGTGCATGTTGGTGATAGATTAAGGTATTCATGTCCTCTGGTCCTCTGGCTTGAAACCTAATGTTTTCAGTGACCTATTGACCACCATCACTTCTCTACTGTACAATGAAACCTGCTGTGAACTCCTTTCTATTTTCCCTTTGCTTTAGGGACAATCTCAGGACAATATCTACACGTTCAGCCTGACTAGGCTCTAAGCAGCCTGGTCTCACCAAACGGCGTTGGAATGACACGCCAATTCATAAGTCATTTCGCCTGCAATCACATCGCCATTCTTGCTTTTGATGTTGTCATTTCATGTTATCTGTACTGACTGCAATGTAAACGCATCCGTGTGAATATGCTACGCTCAGAGCTAGTGACCTAGTATACGTAAGGGATAATGTACAGCAAGCCGGTCATTGTTGTGAAAGAATCCCCGACAGGGTGATGCTGCACCCCGACGCCAGGTCTGTCATCGCCCTGAAGGGGATTCTTCACAACAATGACCCGCTAGCTGTACATTATCCCGCTTATTACACGGCTACTTACTGAAGAAATCAATATTTTGACACAAAAACGGTTCGCCAGAGTCCGAGATCAGAGCTGCGCCCATAGCAACGGTCTGTTATACATAGCAACGATCTGCTATACATAGCAACGGTCTGTTATACATAGCAATGGTCCGTTATACATAGCAACGGTCTGTTATACATAGCAAAGATCTGTTAATCATAGCAATGGTCTGTTATACATAGCAAAGATCTGTTATACATAGCAACGGTCTGCTATACATAGCAACGATCTGTTATACATAGCAACGGTCTGTTATACATGGCAACGGTCTGTTATACATGGCAACGGTCTGTTATACAGAAATTACAGACTGCAGAACACCGTGATAGATCAATCAGAATCGAGTATCCAACACAGCCGTGTAATAAAAAGTGAGAAAGACTGCTTACGGTGGAGGTGGACGGGTTAACCAAACACAGGACTTTCAACCAAGAGGCCGGTGTTTATGTCTCCAAGTGTTGTTGAGTTATTTTGAAGTTACGTTAGTGATGTTTGTTACGTGTTTTCCGTACTTGTTTATGTAGTTTATGATGATGTTCTTCTTAAACCCAACTAAGTAGTTATGTTGCCTAAACATAACTGCGGCCGTTAGTGTAGTTTTGTTGCCTAACATAACCACGATAATGTGGTAACGACGTGGTTATGAATGTTATCATGACACGTGTACTGTCCCTAAAATGGCTATTTATACGCCTTCACATGAGATCAGGTTGCTCTCAGAATACCTAAATGACCTGAATGTTATTCTCTTTCATGCTGTAGGATATCATGACATCTGCAGCCTCGAGGGACCACTAGCAGAGCCTCAGTATGTTTAGCACAGGTCTCTGTATAGCTGCACACACACAGAGGATTTAATACACATGTAAATGTCCAGGTTGCCCCGTGTCTTTGTCAAAGTAGATCATTGTTTCACTACAGGCTCTTAAAGCTTTTAAAATGGAAATAGCTTGTTTGCAGGTTGTAGCTGCTGGTTACTATTACCATTATTAAGAGTGAAGATGCATGTGGCGATGCTTTTACTTCCAGGGACGCCGCAGCAACCTGCCTGTAATCGGGTGGGTAAACAGCGTTTGGGCTGCAGCCCAGTCCCTGCACAGCATTTTGATCACACTCCTGTGACAGAGAACACCTGTGGACGACTGCCGGAGATAAGACTTGTCGCTGAGAAGCAGCACGGTTCCTGCATACCAATGGTCCAAACGGCGTCTCAAGGTAATTCTATTGTGAAGGCCTTTTCACCAAAATGGGCGCAGAAATTTTAATTAGTTTCGTTAATGTAGTTGATTAAATCATCCTGGCATCGGTAATCTCTGAGCAAAGAAAGAGCTGGAATACTCCTGCGCCAAGATATGCCCACACACACACGCACACACCTGCTCATCTTCTGACAGTTTCTGTATGGATACTGTGGAGTGCACATATACTGTATGCCACATTGGGATTCAAGACCGCATCCGGCCTTTATTTGTTTCGGATCTGATAGCAGGTAGCAAATGGAATGAAATGTGACAGTATTGTCGCCGTAATTACCAGATAAGAATGTCTATTTCCGGCACAAATCCGCCTCCTATATCACAACCCCCGTCTCTGTTATTGTAAAGTAACACAAGGTCACCACGTTGTCCCATTTGAATGGTATCAACGACAGGCCTTCACACGCTTTCAGTACGCCGTTCCGTGCCGTGTCTCAAAGTGATTTAAATAAAAAGTTCAGTGTAATGCATTTAAAGGTCTTGCCTGTAATACAGCAAATCTTTCACAAAGTATTCAAGCTGCTGCTGTGTCATTATGTGATGTCCGACATTCAAATGAAAGCTGAAATATTTGCTTATGAATTAGCTTACACTTGACTGTCAGGTTCAGCTACTAATAATGAACCATGTTTAAATGTTCCCTCAGATCAGTACCGCCACCGGTGCCATGCCATTGTTCCATGGCCCATTATTCCGAAACCCCATGACCCGCCTACTCTACCTCTGATTGGCTGATATTCTTACCCTTACCCTAACCAATCTCACTCTTCATGCCTAAACCTAACCAACCCAACCCAACAAAGTCATAACTTTAGTTGGTCATAACTTTACGAGTAAAAAAGTTGTAATATTACGAGAATAAAGTCATAACTTTAGGATAAAGAGTCAGTTTCCTCCATCAGGTCCGTGTGGTTCTTTCTTCAGAATAAACTCAGTTTCTTTAACAATCTTTCCCAGGTCGTATTATCCTGCTTTTCACAATAACGGAGTTTATTGCAGGTTACTTTTATTTCACTCCAGCAGTTCTTTTATTTCACAATGTCATGTTTTCTCCATAACATTTTTATTTCATAATGGAACTTTTCAAAAGTCAAGAGAAACACGGCAGAGGACGTAACGTGATCGGCTTTTTTCTTTTATCTGAATGAGTTCACAGCCGATCACATATCACAGAACTTATTATTCATGAGTATTTGTTTAATACTGTGTATCTATTCATGATTTTGATCACAGGGCCTCCAAATATTTGAACCACAAATTCAAATTATTATAAATAGTACTCTTGGGTTGGGATATTAACAGGTGTAATTTATATTGATGACCGAGCTGTGAACATTTTGAGCCTTGGAACCAAACACCTCATTTTCTGGGTCTCCAGAAGGATTGGCCTTTTGACAACAGCAATTTGTTTGGCAGGACTCACTATCACCTCCATCCACCTTCGTCCTGCGTGGAAAAAACCCTACAAAGAACGGCAAATTACCCCAAACTCCCAGTTTCCTCTTTCCCCAGACTGCCCTTGTATGTAAATTCAAAGATACATTCTCTCCTCATTACAGATAGCGGTAATGAGAAACAGGGAAAAGAGCATGTACTTGTCACTATTGGCTGGAGTGTGTTGATAAATAGTCCCAATTAGCAGTAACCTTCAAGGAGCCACTCGAGAGTTTCGCCACCAAATCAGCTTTGTTTGCCTGGAACGAGGTCCTCGCGTTCGAGTGATTGAACACCTCAAAACTGTAAAGAAGTAAGTTTATCCTCGGCGGTGCACGCCTCCAGAGTTTCAACTTCACTTTGTCCTTAAGTGAGGGAGGTGTTTTCTGGAGAATGGCTCTCTCCCTGTGGCTGGTGTACAGTTGGAGAGATTTATTGCTCAGAGAAACTGGAACTGAACTCTACCAACATGAAGCTATGAGAGCATTTTATATCAACATCATGGTGAATGTGTGCATCTTTACATTTTGACCGTGATGTACTGAGTGTGTCAGTGAGCTCTCACCTCACTGGTCAGACGCAGACCATGGACATTACTGCCCTCAGACTGGACTGGGTTTCTTCTGGACAGCATGCGCAAACATTTGACAAATGCACCAGCCAGCCCGCCTGTTTACTGACTTTTCTTTGGATTTAACCACCTGCAACCTCCTAACCTTAGACAGCGTCACTGGCTTCTTTCAATCTTCTCTTGTTTTTGGTAAAACTTTATAATAACCATCATCTATAAATAGTAAAATCATAATTAAAGCTAGTTAATACTTATTTTACTGTTAACAGTAAACAATGAAATGATAATGAATAATGTTGCTGTAAGTTATTATTATTTTAACAGTTTGGTGTTGCACACTTAAAAAAATCAAGTTTTTTATTAATGATTACGAAATTATGTGTCAAATTTTAATATATTGTTTGTTAAGCATCTTTAAACATTATAGATATTTGTAACACTTTGTTAATGGTTAATAACTGGTTTGTAAACTGAATAAAAACATTATTTTGATGGCTATTATAAAGTTACAAATGAAGATTATAATACCTTGTTAAATAGTTATTAAATAGTTTTTAGAGCATAATAGTAATTGGTTTCTTTATGCATTAATGTTATGTTGTGCAACAATAAAATTTTAATAAATAGTTTACTAATGTAATAAGAATGTGATTGTTATCCTCTCTTATCAGATATGAAACCACATATAACTTATAAACTTATTATTTCGCATTACAAAAACGAATAAAAAAACGAACCAATAACACAAATTATATCATTACTAATAATGATTAAACATTATTAATTATCTTTTATTGTTTGTTAACAAAATAACTATTGACTAAGTTAAATTAACTATCAATTTGCCATTTATAAATGATGGTTATTATAAAGTGTTACCTTGTTTTCTCTTACCTCACCCTACTGTATCTTGGTTTGTATTTTTTTTTCAAGTTTATCTTACGAAATGGCATGATAGTCAGACAAAATGTCCAACTAGTTGGACAAAGTTTTTCTGGTTTGTAGACCTAACCTTAACCCTAACCCTAACCCTAACCCCTAACGCTAACCCCTAACCCTAACCCTATTTCTCTAACCCATCCATCACAGTCGTTGAACATCAGGTTCACACTGCTAGTCGGTCAGAAGTGATGATTAGCTCTGTATCAGTCTACACATAGTTTTTTAGATAAGTCCTGCATATTAAACCTTTAAGGAGAAAACTCTGGTGTTTCTACTGTTATTCTTAAAGTGGACAAGATAATCTGTCATAGATTGATTTATTCTTTTGCTCCTTATTTCTCCTAAGGGGGGTGGTGGTGGTGGTTGAGTAATCTCCAAATAGATGATTTATTTCTGATGAGACAAAGAAAAATCTATTTCTGAGCAGCAATAAAAAGAAAGTAGATGGCCTTTTCTTATATTGTGTGGTTCTCTATAACCACCAGGGACACATTCATGTTGAAAAGCCATTTTACATAATATGTAACCTTTAAGATACATTCCCTGATTTTGCTATAGCACCCAATAGTGCCCTCAACACAGAGCTGCAATCTCTAGAGTAGTGAAGAAGGTGACATATGAAACTAAGATCAGGTAGTAAGGGGAGAACATTTTGGAAATGAAGCCTCTTGGAGCCTTTTGAGACCTCCTCTCGACACCAAACAGGTAGAGCCAGAGCAACACAACTTCCTCTCAACGCCAAACAGGTAGAGCCAGAGCAACACGACCTCCTCTCCATGCAAGATAGGTAGAGCCAGAGTAACACAACCTCCTCTCCACGCCGAATAGATAAAGCCAGAGCAACACAACCTCCTCTCCATGCAAGATAGATAGAGCCAGAGTAACACAACCTCCTCTCCATGCCGAATAGATAGAGCCAGAGCAACACGACCACATCTCCGCGCCAAATAGATAGAGCCAGAGCAACACGACCTCCTCTCCATGCAAGATAGGTAGAGCCAGAGTAACACAACCTCCTCTCCACGCCGAATAGATAGAGCCAGAGCAACACGACCACATCTCCGCGCCAAATAGATAGAGCCAGAGCAACACGACCTCCTCTCCACCATGGAGCCTAGAGAGAGGACCAGATTTTTCATTTTAATTCAATCAAGAAAGACTTCCCCTCCTTCGTTCACGCCCCTCAGCAAATTATTTTTTATTTGTTTCACTTTAATTTGTGCAAACTGAACCAGACTAAATAGCAAACGAACCAAAAGTATCAATTTCGCTCTGATTCAGACGAGCCAAACGAACTGTGTCTTGTGAAAGCACCCTAAAACAACAAATGATAACTAAATACAGTCATTCAGACGTGTGTTAAATCTGGTTAAAATGTTGCATCTGTATGAATCAGGGCTTCCCACAGACAACCAGTTTAGTATTGATCCATGATCATGACTGACTGATCTGAGTTCTAATGGAAGCCATTATTGGCAAACCATCACTTCAATAATTAATGACTGTTTCCAGTATCCATTGTTTTGTTTTGTGCCAGCAAGGCGTCATTTTAATCACGTTATCCACACTAAACAGGGAGCCGTGCACGGACCGGTGCCTGTCTGGTCGTGACACGCAGGATGCAGCTTCATTGAGTTTCTTAACAAGCTCTTAAACTGAGGGGAGCTCCTTGAGATGTTCACACATCAAAAGTAATTAATTCCTCTAAAGTTGATAATCACAGCGTTAATTATACTTGTTTACATCTTCAGAGGTATAATCAGAAGGCCCTATGCGTATTCATGAGTCCTTGATTATGGATGCGGTTTAACATAGAAGAGGGGTTCAGTCCTGAGGCACCTGATGGTGCTAAGAGGAAATGACATTAATGCATGATTAATGCTGTTAAGAGAGCAATCACCAATTTGTCTAAACAGGAAAAAAGGGTGGAAAAAAGTTCCATGTGGCGGTTCTGTTATGATTGCTATGTTTCAAACACAACTCAGGGTGATTTATGTGTTAGCATGGCCATGCGGAAAATAAAGAACAGTGGAGCATAACAGTACTATACAGTAAGAGCTCATTTCATGTAAATGGATCCCCCAGCCTCTTCCCGAGAATATATGTAGGTACTGAGTGGGTATCTTTGTCAAAGAAATGGGGCGACTAAGAGAAGCTGCTCCTTAGGAGGGATGCATGTTTGACCTCTACAGTTGGCGCTTAAAGGAGCAGTGTGTAGGATCTGGCGGCATCTAGCGTTGAGGTTGCAGATTGCAGCCAACTGAAGCCTCGGAGTGGGAGGTGAGTAGTGAAGCAAGAGAGAGCGGTGGCGACGGCAGCGAGTAACGTTATCAACTCCGGCCTAAGCAGGAAAAGGTAACAGTGTTTGGTTTGTCTGTTCCATGAAGAGGACCTGCTCCCTATGTAGATATAAACGGCTCATTCTGAGCTAACGAAAACACAACCATTCTTATCTCCAGGTGATAATACACTAAGGAAATCATACTTATTAATATTATATTCCATTTCTGCCAGTAGATCCCCCAAATTGTTACACGCCGGTCCTTTAAAAGGTAATTCCGGTTTATTTCAACCTGTCATACTTCCAATAAATGTGGGTATTGTGGATTTCCTTCAGGATTTCTGTCCATTTGTGATGTCACAAATATACAATATTTAGACCATTACACGGTTTTAAATGTAAATATTCTTAATGTGTCCCAGTCTATTTCCTGTTGCAGTGGATTTGAATGACATCAGCTGACAGGAAGTAAACATGGACCCAAACTGTTGCCTAGCAATGCAATTCCGTTGCAATTCCGTTGAAATTAGCTAAAACGGAGCGTTTCAGACTGAGGGTAAATACAGGTATATTCAGGCAGACAATATGAGGAAAACAAAGTTTTTTTTTAACATTACAGCATGTAAACATGTTCTAGAAGGAACACAAAATACAAGTATGAACCTGATAATGAGCATAATATGGGACCTTTAAATGTCCAATGGTAACATGTTTTCCTGACGACTGGGCTGACTGTGTATAAAGAAACAAACTTAGACATCCCGGCGATGGAGATGAAAGCAGTTGGTGAATAAAGCGTGATGTACTGGACTAGAGATGTGTTTTCATTTATTTGGACTTCTCAAAGTTAGAAATGATTGCTATTATTTCACAGTTACATTAGTGAGATTGCACAGGGCCACTCAGTGTGTTATCTCATTTCTGATTCAGTCAGGCAGTTCAATATCACAATATACATTCTGCATAACTGAGGGAGCTGTTGATCAATACCTGCGTCTCAATAACTGAGCTGAGATTTCTAACTTTGAAAACTCAGTTTGCAGCCTGCAGTGTGTATTTCCATACAGACACTCTGGATGTGTTGGAGAAAAACAGCGATAAAAGTCAAATTAGGAGTCCAACATTATTAAGCATGTGCCTCGCTAAGCTTCTTATATGCTTATAGCCATTCAATAAATCCACAGCTCTGCAAATGTGAGAAGATGGTAAGAGCAATTTCCTTTAACTTTGTTTTAAAATCTATTTATGCTTTATCCTCGCACTCCACAAAAGATCGGCAATCCACAAACTGCTGACGGTGACGGCCCATCCTGCCGCCTCAGCAACTCGCAAACAAACATCAGCCCCCAACTTTCCTCCGAAGTGACTTCCAAAACAGCTGCGTATGAAATTGGAAAAATTAAAAATTCACCATTTGTTTAGTTTCTCCCAGTCTGACAGAGGGGATCAGTGGGTGCAGTAGTGCAGGGAGCTCCCCACTCCAGATGGCTGCTGTGTTGCTGCACCCCAGATGAACACGGCGCCCCGGAGCCCCAAGGGGTGGGCCTTGGGCTTTGTTAATGAGCAGCGCTGCGACGACGTGTGTGTCTGGGCACGGCTCGTATACGCCGTCTGGATGATGGCCACCTGTAGAAAGTGGTCTGTGGGAGGTGAAGAGGAGGCATGTGACTGCTAGCAGCGTCTGGTCACTGGAAGCTGAGAATGTGCAAGCAGCTGGTACATGGATGCCGTGAGTGCTTCAGTCATTTAAATCACTTAAAGGTCCCATATCGGGCTCATTTTCAGGTTCATACTTGTATTTTGTGTTTCTACTAGAACATATTTACATGCTTTAATGTTCAAAAAACACATTATTTTTTCTCATATTGTCTGTCTGAATATACCTGTATCCATGCTCCGTCTGAAACGCTCCGTTTTAGCGCATTTCAACGGAATGGCAGCGGAATTGCGTTGCTAAGCAACAGCTTGGGTCCATGTTTACATCCTGTCAGCTGATGTCATTCACATACACTGAAACTGGGACATATTTAGTACATTTACGTTTAAAACCGTGTAATGGTCTAAATATTGTATATTTTTGACATCACAAACGGCTTGTTTCAAATGCACAATTTCTGAATACGTGTGTGTATTTCTCCGTATATTGAGCGTTTTGATAGTTTAACAGTATTTATAAAGCAATGAAACCTGCTTTGTGAATGACATCAGCTGACAGGAAGTAAACATGGACCCAAGCTATTGCCTAGCAACACAATTCTGTTGCAATTCCATAGAAATGTACTAAAACAGAGTTTTTCAGTCAGAGGGTAAATACAGCTATATCCAAGCAGACAGTATGAGAAAAATAAAGGGTTGTTTAAACATTAAGCATGTAAACATGTTCTAGTAGAAACACAAAATACAAGTATGAACCTGAAAATGAGCATGATATGGGACCTTTAATACAACAAACTGATGCTGTTACGGCCGAAGACTGCGGACCGGCATCCACAAGATGCTGATTGAAGAGACACCTGGTCCAGCTCTCCAATCTGGGGGAGAGTAATTCGGGGGACGAGTTCTACTCGGCCATGCAGCTTGTCAGTGGAGGTGGCTGTGATTCAATGTGAACAGCATGACGCTGTGCTTCTCCGTTTGATTGTGTCTGATGATTCAGACCTCTGTTGTGTGGTAAAAACTCCCTGGGGCCTGGGCCAGGTATATCTCTGATTAGTGAAAGCACACATACTGTAGATACACACCAAGACACTAAGAGAAGGGCTGCTGTTTTAATGGTTTTTTGGATAGGTAAATTGTTTCTTTTAGTTAGAGTTTGGATTTGGAAAAGCTCTGATTGAGGAGTCCCTTTGGTTATATTTATTGATTTGATTTGAGGCTCTCTTCCTTTGTAGCTTGTCTATTTTATTTTTAGTCATTTGTAAATCTAAGTGCCAAACAATTTAACTTTATTTTACAAAGTCCATCTGGTTTTATGTTCTTTTCCCCTAGAGAGCTCGCTCGTAACAGATACTGAAATGCCCCTAAATAGACTTGGAATTACATGAATTGGGTATCACTGTAAAGCTGAGACTCTTGTGGATCCAATGAGCCCATTGTAGTGAGACCATTTTTTGAAAATAACCTGAGGTGACCTCTAGGATAAAGTTTCATGAAACATTGCAGTTTTACACAACCGAAGCGCTCGCCATCCAATCAGAAAATCTCCAAATGTCAAAAGTTTTTGATCCTCAAATCACAGCATGGCTTATTCTATGGTGTTCCTCAAGGTCTTGGTGTCTTAATGTGGTATTTTGGAGGGATTATTGATCATTTTTATCAATTCTCCAGTGGTAAAAAAAAATGGTTAAATTTAGTTCCAAATCTGTGTAACAAGCGGTATCAACCCAAAATAGTGTTCTAAGCCCTTATACACCTCTACAAGTTAATTAATCAGTTAATTAATTCATGCTTTATGACTTGAAAAGCCATACAATTACCTATACCACTAAACTGAAACATGATACGGCGTGCGTATGCGTCATTGTGCATGCGTCATTGTGTATGCGTCATTGTGCATGCGTAACTGTGGGAAATCATCAATAATCGATGGTCACGGACGCATGAGATGCCAAGAAAGCGAACGACTACGGTTCTCTATTTCCATCTCTAGCGTTTTCCCTGCCTGCCAAAGTGGCAGATGTCCTGATGATTTCACCCGCCACTGCCAACAATTTACCCACATTTGGCAGGTGGCGGGCGCTAATTTCAGACCCTGGTCAGGACCATTATTGGCCTCCACCACAGTCCAGTCTTCACCCTTCCCAGGCATAGTTAAACCTCTTTTCACTACTGATCCTGGTTCTGTTAAACTGCTGTTAAGATAAGCTATTATTTCTTCTTGTTCTGTTTTGAAAATCCACCAGGTAACTGGTGTTAAACACTGTCCTATTTTCACTAGTTTGAAACTCTTCTAGCCTCCCCCCCCGACTCAGAGCAGAATCTGCTTGCGTGGCTGCACCTGTTAATCTAGACCAAGGACTGATGAGATATGAGGCCGAGCTGATTTATGTCGCTTCTCGTGACATGCTAGCAGGGTCTGACACTCACCTGGGAGATGTGTGTGTGTGAGTGTGTGTGTGTGTGTGTAGAAGCATGGCAGGCAATGGATGGAGCAGGCTGGAGGTTTGACCTTGGCAGCTGCTCTCCAGAGAATTAGTCACTCTTTTAAAAAAAAAAAAAAAGTCATCATGGGTAAATGTGTGAGATCAAGGAGCTCTTGTGTGAACGAGATCTACTCTGCTTCTCAAAGTCATCGACTGTGTATAAAACACTCTTTTCAGATTTCAGCAGGTTCAGAATTGCAACTTGGAAGGACGTTTGGGGATTTTAAGGGCACCGTTTAGCATAATACCAAAATTAACTTTCATTTTTGTAGAGAGGGTGGAGTGGGTTTTAACGGTCTTTGTTTCACAGCTGCATTTTCAGAATAAAAAAGACAATACTTGGTTTGTATTCTGACTTGATATTACATTATATCGTACTCCCATCCCCCTTCAGAAGCCTGGTTGTCGACGTGGCTACAAACCCTCGACACCCCACCTCTACCGGGAGCGCCTGACGGCCGCGTTGTTCTGCCATAGCCGCTATTTCTGCAGACTTTTTGCGTTCATACGCTTCATCAAGTGCTGCCTCCCATGGCACAGTTAACTCCGTGATGAACTCCTGAGAGGTTGACCACAAGATCAGGTTCCGGCCTGAGACTAGGTGTAACGAAACATACAGATATCAACACTACACGCATGATCAACACGTTCTCATCCCGACTCGTCACATACCGATGCTCTGTCAGACCCCTCAGCGTCACTTTTCCCGTCGCACTAAACACGCCTTTAATGTCGCGACAGTACCGAACGCCGACGGCCGTAACACAGCCTCAGTATTTGACGCCCTGGGAAAGAGAACGGGATGGTATGATGCATATTTGTTAGTATTGTAAGTGTTTGTGTGAATGTATGAAAGTGTGTCGTATCTTCATGGTTTTAGTTTTCTTTTCTTTCTCTCGTGGGTGTCATTGCCTCGGGCCGCCCGCAGACCTTTAGCAGTGAGCTGGCCCACTGCGGGTCATCCTTTCTCATATTGGGCTGACCCCAGACCATCTGGGGAGGGAGCCAGTCCATTATGAGAAAGTTATTATGTTGTTACTTTTCTTTTCTTTCTGGTTTCTCTGTTGCTTCAGGGGACACAGCCCTCACCCATGTCATCCCCAATAATTGCAAAATTAACCATTTTTTCCTTTACATATGATTTTCATCTGATAATATAATTATATTATAATTATTATATTATATTAATATATTATAATTGTATTATTACAGTATTATTATTATTATTATTATTATTGTTATTATATTATTATATATATTATATTATATATAACATATAAATTATAATAATATAATATTAAATAATACTATAATATTATATATATTATTATATATATTATTAATATAATAAACATTCATAGCTATCATTTGTGAGTGCATCTATAGTCCCATTCATACCCAGAGCTGCAGCATAGTTTACATTGAGGGTCCCATGCCATTGCTCCGAGATCTAATAGTTCTTTATTTACTTTATACAAATTATGCAAGTGTGACATGCTAAATCACCAGAGTTGAATTCATGTTGTATCCTTTTATTGTTATCATAACTAAAGTTCATAAATGAAGGGAGTCCATCTGTAAGTATCTGTTGCAATATGAGCTTTGTATCTGAGGTTAGAAGTGCTTAAGATGCATTCCCTGTATTGTTTTTTTTCATAGTATTTTCATGACCTGGAGGCCTCTGACCTTTTCACTCTTGTATCCACAGGAGATGTGAGATCATTTTTGCACAGGAAACAAAAAAAAAACAACTTCTATGAGTTGCTTTAAATGAGGCTCCTCGTTATAAGTGAGCATGCACACTCCTCGACAGTGTAGCCCGAGGACAGCACTTGAATAAATGTACTTAATGCAGTTACTGGAGAGCTGCTCGTGGAGAGATGTGCTGCACCGTGAGGCCGACGTGAGTCACATCCGCGGGACGGAGGGAGAGCGTGGATCACTGCGGACGATGACAGAATAATGTGGCGTGTACTACGTTTGGTCAACTGAAATCACACAAGACATGATTTTGTGTGTCAAACTTGCAGATTTAAAATAGCAAAATGGGTAAAGCGCGCCATGTGCAGTCATCCCGATGCAATAAGAAAACTATAGATTGACACCAGACTTATGCTGGTTATTGTTCAGATTATGAGTGGTAATATACAGTACATTATGTCACAGTAATGAGGACATGCTCCTACCTTTGTTTGTCCCTTTCCTGTTTCAACATGACAGCGTCCTCGTACACAAAGCCAGTAAAGAAAGATCCATACATCATGATTCATAGCCTATTTTGGTATACATATCAGCCTATTAATAATACTGGTAATACAAATTTGAAAAGAAAAACTGATGTGCTTTCAATCAATCTCCTTAGTGTGCATGAATAAATCACCATGCAGACCAAGTTGCACTATTCATCAAGAGCAGCGTCTGGTCAACAAGAACATACCACTATCAGAGCGCTCTCTCTTTCTCTCTGTCAATTTTCAATTCAAAATGCTTTGTTGCCATGTTACGAGGACTATACTGCCAAATCTCCACGTCATACTGAGATTATGAAGAAAAAGAACAAGGTATAATTCATCAATTCCAGAAAATAGCTGAAAACAATAAACAATGAACCCTCGCACTAGTGTGTGCTAAGAGCAAGGACTTATTCAAATTGATCGAATAAAAAAAATTAGTACATTAACAGAATTATAATAATAAAATCATACAATCATGCAGGTTGACTGATATATGCAAAGTGTTATTAATAGTAACAACATCAAAAAAACATCCCGTGTGGATCGGGCTGCAGCTATTGATTATTACCAATTATTCCATTGATTAATCGAGTAATCGGAAAAAAGAATATTTAGCTTCATTAAGGAGCAATAGTAAATATACAAAAGAAAATCTTAAAATGATCAACAGCGGTTTGCTTTATTTATTTATTTTTTTAAATCTACATTTTCATGGCTTGTATTGCATACAATGAGATTGTCTGTCAGAACTAAACCCATGTAGTGCATTTAAGTACCATATTACATTCTGGGTTTTAATGGAACATTCTCTGAAATGCAAACAAACAAACAAACAATAAATAAATAAATAATAAATTAATCAATTAATTAATTAATTAATCAATTATTTAATTAATTAATTAATTAAGATTAAGACAAAGCAGGATTTTTAGTAAACAAATTACTTGAGTTACTGGAGGAAACGTTTCAGCCCTAAATGTGGACACGTACCGTCAGAAACTGTTTCTCTCTGTCTATCGGTCTCTGCTTTGTTTCAGCACCTCGGACAGCACCGCTTCTACACACACACACACACACACACAAACACACATACTATTCTGAAACAACAGCTGGGCGATAGTCATTTATCACAACCAATCATTTTGTAGTTTTTACAATTTTTCTATAGATAAGCTTAAGGGAACAGTGTGTAGGATTTAGCGACATCTAGCAGAGAGGTTGCATTCTGCTACTAGAAGAAAAAGCAATTTTCACCCGATAGCTTGTTGATCCAAAGGCGGTGGGGCATCTAATGGAAGGCTGACAGGTAACATACCTACAGTATACGTACGGGTCAAGACACAATCCCGCTCTATATGTCCTCCTGTCAAATTGAAAAAATACAGCATGTGTACGTAAAGTGTCTTTGCCTTTATTTCTCCTGCTTCAACCCCAAAGGGAGCCAAACGCATCAAGGAGTGTGTTTCCACTTGAGCCTGTCAGATGGCGGGGACATGCTTGATGTTCCAACCTTGATCCTACTAAAGGAGAGCTATCACACAGCGTTCTACAAAGAGAAGAGAGAAGATAAAATCAGATGCTGGCACATTTTAATGTAAAGCATTGTAGTACCCCTAGTTTCTGCATATACAGTTGTATGTTCCTCATGCAGCTGTTGAGAGTTGCAAAAACCGACGTGTTTGGAAACTCGTCGGGTGACTGATCCGAAAGGAGACGTAGCCATTCTTCCAGATGTGGTCAGATTTTGCCCATTGTGGATTTTTTAAAATAGCAACTTCGAAATGGGTTTTCTGGGGGGCTGCATCAGTTTCAAAGCAGATATTAAGTAGTTGTTTGAAATTGTAGTATAATGTTGTGCTAATCTACGATAAGATTCATCCTGAGGGAAATTTTGTGCCAAAGAATCTCATACACCATCCCTGTTTGGGACTGTCTCATCCACTGTGTGACAGTAGTGCTGCTTACAGCGTCGTCGAGAACCGCTCATCGCTTGTTGACTCCAGGGAAGTGAAGAAGATTTGGGTTTTGGGTCTGAAAATGAAGCCAACACTAAAGCGCCTTAGACCTGCATTCTTTCTAATATCCAGCTGGGGGCGACACCTCTGATTGTATAGAAGTCTATGAGAAAATGAGCCTACTTCTCACTTGATTTATTACCTCAGTAAACATTGTAAACATGACTTTATGGTCTCAATCGCTCAATCGCAAGTCTTCTTCAATACAGCATGATGTTCATTTAGTACATGATGGTCCCATTTAGAGTCAAATAGACCATAAAGCAGGGTAGACTTTAGGGCGGGGCTACCTTGTGATTGACAGGTTGCTAAAAATGTCTTATTAAGTGTTGGTTTGTACTTAGCTCCACCCTCTCTGTCACTTCTGGTTCCAAAAAACCAAGATGGCGACGGCCAAAATGCCAAAATTTGAGGCTTCATAACGGCCAGCCACAAACCAATGGGTGACGTCACGGTGACTACGTCCACCTCTTATGAACAGACAGTCAGAGATTCCTTGCTTTATAGCTAGATACCTCTTTTTAATCCAAAACCAGAGTAGCAATTGGGAAAATAACTACTACTAGCTCCAATTATCATAATTTGTAGTTTCAAAAATGTCACCACAAATGGTTCAAAATTGGCAACACGAGGCACACAGGGAGACACTGGAAACTGGAACATGCACCTCCGCATGGCGTAAAACACTTTCTTTAGTGAGTGAGGACACACATTAGTGCACGAGCAAACACAAATCCCTTATTTATGACGCATGCACCGTCTGCTCATCCATGTATGTGAAGCAGACTCATTCTTCACTGTCATCCTCTCTTCCTTACTCGGCTGTTAGCGGATCATAGGCCGAACCCCAGACAAACTCCTCGGCTTGGCCGTTCGCTGTGTAATTATCGACAGCCGTGACACCCCCCCGATGATTTATTGTCATTATTTTAGCAGAGAGATAAAATGTAAATCTGGTTAATGGCTGTCATTTTCAGGATCAGTACAGGGAAACTTAGCATAAAGATTGATTCTGGTCCATCGGCCGGTTGGAGTCAGGAAATTAAGCGGTGAGTCATTTGCCCCGATGTGGTGGAAGATGCTTTGTGATGGTCCGGGCTGGGAGCACATCACCATTCCTTCACTTTAATCCTCTTCCTCACAGGAGACTCACATTATTGTCAGGGAGATATCTGTACATTTATGCAATTGCATACTGTTACGCTCCCCAAAAAAACAATAACCTGAATGACAGGGGTCGCTACTGGGAAACTAAATGTAATATCTCCTTTTAAATCACAGTATTGTTCTGTAATTTTCAGTTTTCTTCCATGTGCTTTATTGCTTTCTGAGGGTGTAGGGAGATATTAAATTACATATAGCTCTTAAGCAATACAAATTAATTAAGACATTTAAGCAATACATTTCCTTTTGGGACAGCTTTGAAATCGATTCCACTCTGCAGTGGAATGAATACTGTAGTTTTATAATATTGCCCCCGAGAGCGGTGAACTATTTTGTTTCTTTACTTAAAAAAACTGCAATAGCACCGTTTAAAAGTTAACAACATTGAATGTGGATAAAGTCACACACTCTGATGGCAGAGTAATATCAGAAGTATTATACTTGATGTTAGATATCACATGTTGACCCCACTGGGAGTCACTAAAGCTGCAGATATGTCTCTATAAGAATATTATAGACAAGTTGAAATAGAGCTCAGAATAGAGCCCGCGTGTCGGTTTTACTCCACCCTCACAGGCCTACATTTTTAATGCCGCTGTGTTCAATAATATAGCACATCCCCTGCTGCGCACATGACAGAGAAATACAATAGCACATTCATATTCACACTGATTGTTTTGTCCATGCAAACAATAAAGATATTTGTTACATAAACTGCCGTAAACTAAACATGCACCATCGGTGGCGAGGGAGACTAATGTCCTTATTTCTGAGCTGATGGATTGAGTGTTTCTTCCTATCAGGACCTCAGTTTGAGTTCTGCCAGGCAGATGGTGTAAATAGTTCTCACCCAAACAAACAAAGACATCTGCTACGAATGCTTCATTTTGTTTGGAGAGGTTTGGATACATTTCGGAGAGGTTTTTGGGACTTTAGTACTTCTGCACATCTGAAGTTCGGTACACTTGTGAAGAAGATCCGGAGATAAAATCGAAACTTAAAAGATTCATATGTGCTGTCGGTCCACAATTTAAATCATTTACCATGCTTCTGTGATGTTTACATGAGACATTATTAACCATTGAATAGAGGTATGTGGTGGAAATAGGCCCAAATATGCTACTGCAGGTCAGGAAGGGGATTTAAACCAAACACTGTCTCTAGAGAGAGTCTTTCACGTTTTTACGTTACCTGAAGGCCACCGTAGTTCTCTGACACACTTATGAAACTGCGGTAACATGAATCGCAGAATGCTAAACCGTGATACCGCCAGGCATCGTGAGACTTCCGTTGATCCTAAAGTATAGTGTCATCATGGTATGGATGGCCTCTGAGCGAGGCCAATGGCGTTACCACAGTTTTGCAATCGGCAGCTCACGTTACCGCAGTTGTGGAAAGGGAGTAGTGAGCGCAGGGGTACTCAGTTGGTTGCAATCTGCAACCACACCACTAGATGCCACCAAATCCTATATGCTGTCCCTTTTAAGATTTTTTATTACGCGGCTGTGTTGAATACGCAATTCTGATTGGTCAATCACGGCTTTCTGCGGTCCGTAATTTCTGGATAGCAGACCGTTGCTATGTATAACAGACCGTTGCTATGTATAGCAGACCGTTGCTATGTATAGCAGACCGTTACTACGTATAGCAAACCGTTGCTACGTATAATAGACCGTTGCTATGTATAGCAGACCGTTGTTATGTATAGCATACCGTTACTATGTATAACAGACCGTTGCTATGAATAGCAGACCGTTGCTATGTATAACAGACTGTTGCTATGTATAACAGACCGTTGCTATGTATAACAGACCGTTGCTATGGGCGCAGCTCTGATGTCAGACTCTGGCGGACCGTTTTTGTGTCAAAATATTGATTTCTTCAGTAGGTAGCCGTGTAATAAGCGGGATAATGTACAGCTAGCCGGTCATTGTTGTGAAAGAATCCCCTTCAGGATGATGAGAGCATCATC
>CAKALU010044461.1:0-16291 GCA_916700995.1 Hozukius guyotensis | reverse complement strand
CAATTATACAAAAAAAGGCATATATATATATATGCCTTTTTTTGTATAATTGTTTTTCTGTGATTTTATTCACATTTTATGACATTTTAGTTGTTTTACTCTTTGGGTTTTTATGTGTTTAGTTATTGGATTTTAGTACATTTCGTTATACTTGTGTTTTAAATGTGTTCTGTTCTTATTGTAAAGTACTTTGTAACTGTGTTTCGAAAGTTGCTATATACAGTTAATATGTATTGTGTTTTATGTGTTTTAATGTGTCCCATCTGGATGTGATATGTTGTTTTAATGTACCCCTTTAATAGCAGCATTTGCACATGCGAACCAAAGACAAATTTCTGCCTTATACGTGAAAAGCAGACAGTAACGTATTTTCTATTCTATGCTATAATTATAATCCATTAATCCATAATATACTTTTGGTACTTTAAGTGTATTTTGTGCTAACACTTTTGTACTTTTACTTAAGTAAGAGTTTGAATGCAGGACTCTAAAAGATCTGAATACTTTCACCACCGCATGTCAGCTGCATGTCTATATTGAGTATGTGTTCCTTTATTTATCTACAGTATAACCAGCTCCAGCGCACCTGGTTGTGGTTTTCTTCAAAGCGTCTTAATATGGAAGGAGCAAAACCACTGAATATTTGAAGAACTACTGTAATAGTGCATCTGTATATCTCACTAGCTTAAAACGTCTTAAATACCACAAATGAGTCATGCTTTTGGCATCTTTGTACATCCTTTCAACAGCTTTGAGGGTGGTTTTAAATGTCTGTGTGCACCAATTCAAGCTGTAATATCAGTAATTTGAGGGAGAAGTCTGACAAAATCAAATATAAGTTGCCGTATTCAATTTTGCTGCATTCACAACCTTCTTTACATGTTTTTAGGGAATATTTTGTGCAATTATGACAAACATATTTACAGTATACTGAATCTGTATTGTTACTAATGTGTTTTCAACTATAGACACCATAGTATAATAGAACACAAAAGCTCAAACATTGAAGAGTAAATTAATTTCCTTTCTCCTCGGGATTGATTGACATGAATAATTATCAGACACAAACACATTTTATGTGATTTTATTTTTCAGACGTTGCAGATATTTCATCGCCAAATCACATTAGTGGCAAGCAGAACAAGTAAAGCACTTTATAGTTGTTAGATGTAAATATACAGAGACAATCCAATATATATGTTTTGCATTTTTGCAAGTGTACAGTTCAGTGAGTAGTGGGAAGGTGATATCCATTGATCAATGCACTGACAGTAGATGGAAAGCAACAGGGGGAAGGTAAAAGCATCAATAATAGCATTGTGAGTGCATAAATCCCCGTTTACTTCTTCATCTCCAGGATTCCACTTCCTGGCCCGCGTTTCTTCGCACTGCAGATGTTACAAAACTGCACCCCAGGAATCTGAAACAGGAAAGAGAGAAAAGGTACAGGAGTCTTAGTATAGGACAGTTATGTGATGTGTTGTGTAAAGAGTGAGACAGATTAAAGGGAAGTTACTTACTGATCCTGAAGACGGTAAACATTCCTTGTGAAACATGTGTCTGCAGTGAAACACCACCACGCTGAAGGGTTTGGCCATGTCTGAAACACAGGGGTGAAGCAAAAAAACTAGCAATGAATAGCTTTCAAATGCAAAACAACAGTCAAATACTTGGATATGACTACATAGAAAACCCACCTGACGGTAATATTGTAGCATGACACGATTCGCAAATGTTCTCCTCTGAAAAGAAAACCAAACACTTGTGTTAGTACAGTTTAAAAATGAATTAATCTCCGCTGCTGCTTCTGCATGAACGCCAAGAAAGTGCATCGCCCACCGTCGAGCCGGACTCCTCTCATCTGCGTTCGGTGCATCTTCTGGAGCAGCGAGAGGGAGTCGGCCACCAGGATCTTCTTACATCCTTCTCTCAGAAGAATCTTAGAAAACGAGAAAACAAATGCTGGTTAATAAGTAAAACAACATGATGATTGTGTTACTTTGGGTTGCCATATAACCAAGATGGCGACAGCCAAAATGCCGAACTTGAGGCTTCAGAACGGCAGTCTACAAACCAATGGGCGACGTCACGGCGACTACATCCACTTCTTATATACGGTCTATGTGCAATCCCCAACTGACTATACTGGTACCTGTGATGGTTATTTTAGTTTTTATCTTCTATTTCAACTGAACAAAAGCAGTACCAGTAGTGAAGAACAATGTTTACAGCTGCACTACTGTATAATCTGTATAATCTATAAAGATTTCTAATGAATAAGAGAAACATGTCTAACCTGTAGATTGTAGTCCTGGAGGATCTTTACTAGTGAATCTCGGAGGTTTGGGATCTCCATGCCCTCCTTAATGCGATGGATGAGCAGGATGGGATCCACATGAGTACCGATGTTATTAAGGAGGCCAGTGATGAACGCTGGGGAGACAGCAGCAGGCAGATAGAGACAAAGAAATATATATATAAGAAAGTGGCAAAATGAGAAAGAAAGACAGAATCAAACAGGGGTCAATGGGAGACTGCATCATACGTGGTTTGTCAATGGAGTAAGAGATGAGATCCTCCCAGAGCTCTGCGTCGTCCTGCTCTTTGGCGAACTCTATGGCCTTGTCCACGTCCTCCAGCTCCTCCATGATCATCTGCAGAGCTCGTCTGCAGTTCCCCATCCGGCCTGGGAGCCAACATGCTCGATTAGTTTCCTTTTAAACACACTTAAAGTGGGAAAACAGACCTTAACTAACACTTACTGAGCAGGAAGACAGTCTCCTCTACAAAGTTCCTCTGCTGACAAACCTCCAGAGCCTGACAGAAAAGAAGAGACATCGTAAGTCATGTCTTGTAGCTTCTGGAAACATGAACATGCAGATGATATGTAAGAATAGTACCTTTTCAAGCGGGCAGTGTGTGCTATCCCTCAGGAACGGTAAGAGATTTGGACGGTCATATTCGGCGTACAGGCCAATCTGTCTCTCGTGGTATTTCTGGCCTTTGTGATGGTCCCGTTTGAACAGTTTATGGAGGTACTGCGGGGAAAAAGAGGAGTCAAATCAGTTCTGAATTAAATCTTGAGAGTTAATATGATTGTATTTAGTCAACTCACCACATGCAGAAGCTCGGGCCTGTCTGCCAGCTCTTCCACCACCCTGTCTGTCTGTTAGAGGAGAGAAGAGAAACAGGATCAGTGGGCCGCAGGTTTTCATCACATCGTTAATAAAATACTGAGAGAAGTCGGGAACACTCACCGATAACTTGTCCTCGTTGTCCAGAAGCATGTCAACAGCTTTCTGTAAATTTAGAGAATTTATTACTCAAACATCGAACTTATAAAATGAAAACATGACAGTAAAATGTGCACGTTTTCAGTCACCTCTTTGTCAAAGTCCATGAGGAGTACGATCTTGTCCTCTATGGAGGAGAAAAGGTTGTGTTTGTGGATCAGCTGGTAGACGTCTTTGTGCCTCAGTCTCAGGTAGATTTCTAAGGCTCTGTCGTACCGCTGGTCGTACGTGTAGCTGCAACAGCATCAAATACCAATAAGTCACTTTATGGAATTTGATTTTGTGTCATTTTAAAGTCATTTGAAAGCTTCAACCCAACAAGTCCTACAGTAAATATATATTTGCAGACAAATATTGTGCAACCATGCATTGTTCAGATACACAGAACTGGATTTAAAACTTCAGTCTAGATCATAGAATTTAAAAAAATACCAAATAATTGACACAGAATTACTTACAAATGTGCATAAAATGATGCACAATGTATGAACTTTTTCCATTTTGTTGCAATATTAAAAACTGGCAACTTGAGTTTGAATATTTCCCTCAATATGTATTAAAATGGTTGAGTAATGCACACGTTAATATCACTTACAGTTCAGCTAACGTGGTGAGCAGGGTTCTGTTGGTGGGGTCCCTCTTCAGGTGATCGGTGACAGCCTGAACAATGGCCATGTTGTTATAAAGCTCTCCAGGCCACTCCCGGATCAGTGTGGCAAAACCCTTTGTGGACAGCAGAGCAAGTGGGACAAACCATTAAGCTGACGATCAACTGGTGGATTAACTCTGGATTTGTCACAGGATATTATGGGACAAAGTACCTCATAGTCGGTTTTGAGAAATTCATGCAAGATCATTTCATAGATGGCCGGTCTGAGACGCAGATCTCCTCGGGGCAAATACTGACTGATGGCCTGAAATTAGAGAGAGAAGGAGCAATATTGATAACAGACTGATGCTGGAAGAAAGACATTTCTGAGAAAATGCACATTATTTCAAGAAAATGCATCATTATTTCATGATCATAATCACTTTAGTAATTAAGTTCTATTAAGGAACAGAAATTCCTACCTTCAACTGTCCGATGGTTTTAAACCTGTACACTTCATTTTCCCATAGTTCCATGTTTTTTCCAAGAACCTTTTGGCACTTCCTGAATCGTTCAGATGGAATAAGAAGATTCTGGTTTTTGACTTTGTTAGCGGTGGACATGCTTGTGGCTGTCGAGTCACATACATGACATTAACATACAGTGAATAAACTAGAATACCATCTTTGTGCTTAAAAGTTCCATTACAGGTAATTAGAATCTCATTTTATCCTTTCAGTAACCATGGTCATTTTAGTGAAAATACATTTGGATTATGTTTAAGAGTGTTCCCTCTTCCTGCAATTTTAAATAAAGACATGATTGAAATATTCTGCTTAGGGGTGTAAGAAAATATCTATACACTTGAGTATTATGTTTTGCGATACTGTATCGAGTCTCAAAAACACTATAGATTTTTAATTAATAATTTACATGCAAAGATTTGAGGCAAAAAGTGGCTCATTTTGTGTTGTGCTTAAACCCTGACTGCTAGATAGCAGTGTTGTAATGTATCTTCAGCCATTTGACTCTTCCACTAACAACATAAACTGAGACAGGAAGTAGCGTAAGGGTGCACTGCAAACTTTTTTTTACTCATATTTTATGCATAAAGTGGTGTGTTCTTTATACTATGACAGTTTTTCTAAAATTATATTTTGAAAGAAATATATTGCCTTGCTTGCAGTATCACAATATATCCCAATACATTAAATCGTAATCCCTGTATCATGATATATATCGTATCGCCAGATATTTGCCAATACACAGCCCTAATTCTGCTCAACTCTTTCTGTAATATGGACCCTGGAGATGTAAAAAAAGACACATATTGTTTTTCATATATCTCACACACGCTCACTCACTGTACAGCTTATGAAATGGATTAACTGACTGTCCACCTGCAGAAGTTAAACCCACCTCGCAGCGCTGTCATAGTCTCCTTTCTCCACTAAGTGATTGATGTAACCCATCCCAATCTGCTGAACGTCGTGTCTCTTGATGTTTTTGAAGCTGATCTCTGCAGCCATCAGCGCCTCCTGTCACAGTAATGGAACACACACAGTTAAACTATATAATTGTAGACTGTAACCTTTTGCTACATTCATAAAACTCAACAACGCAAACCTCATATTTCTTCTTTTCAAGCAGCCAATCGATATGGTCGTCCTGGTCTCGCTCCTTGGCCACGACGATGTCTTTGGGACTGATGATGTAGAAGAGCGACTCTCCCTCAGAATGCTCTGTTAATGAAAATACATTTATGCCTCTGCGTACTGCGCATTACAGCTGACATTTGATGGCCGACACATAATGAAATCAGAGCGCAGTAAAAGGCCGCGTGACATTTTCTCTTTTCATAGTCTCACCGAGGCGGTAGTCTCTGCACTCGTTGTCTTGGAAGTTGCGCACGGTCAGCGCGTCTGAAGAGATCTCCTCGCAACTCTCAGGGAGAGGCTGGATGATGTCGAGACGAGGCCGCGCACGAAACTCCTCGTCCTGCAGATACACAAGAGTACAAAATCTTACACCATATTTGCCCCTTTAAAGAGGACCTATTATGTGTCTTTTTTCCCTTTCCTTTAGTGTGTTATATAGTTTTTTGTACATTTAAAAAATCTGGGAGAAACACTGCTCCTGAACTGCCTGAAACGCCTCGCTGAAAGTCCTGCCTTTTCTTCCGTAACATGGTGATGTCATCAAGTAACGCATTTGCATAATACCCGCCTAGTGACTAGTTTAGCACGCGCTCAAACAAAGCTAGTTAGAGTGGAGCTGGAGCGGAAGAGTTTGGTTCGGTTGACCAGGAGCTCAAACAGAGCGTTTCAGACAGATCGTGAAAAGAGGTGCTGCAGCACAGCCGGTATAAGAAAAGTAAAGTGTTTTTTGGACATTAAAGCATGTAAACATGTTCTAGTAGAAACCCAAAACACAAGTTTGCATCTGACAATGAGCATAATAGGTCCTCTTTAAGATCTACATCTAAAAGAAGTATAATTACCATGTGATCAGAGTTCTCCTTGACGAAGTACAGGGTGACGAGCTGGTCAGCTAGCGGGGCCAGGCCACTGATGAAGAACTCGGTCTCAAATGCAGACACTGTTTGAAAAACAGAAACCAAACAAAAGAGGATCAAAGATAGTATGATAGATAATATGTTAGAGTGCATTTAATACATCTGTAAGTTGGCTGCACCCTCTTAGTCGATTAGTCGGTCGTTTTGGTCTTAGTCGACTAAGATTTCTTTAGTGATTTAGTGATTTCCTGCAGTTGTGGTCTTGACCGGTCCTACAAAAAGTGGTCTCGTGACCGGTCTCAAGTACTACAACACTCTTTTTAATCGTATAACTCTAAATAAATAGTTAATTTGGCTCCCTCTTATTTTGTCTCATCAATTTTAACTACCATGTTTTTAGTTTTATTCTTACTTTATGTTATATTTCATTTCACTATTGTGATTCTAGCTGTATGTTGTAAAGCATGTTTGTCTAGAGAAGTGCTCTATAAATAAAGTTTATTATCATGTAGTTTATTAAAATGTGCAATGTGTTTTATACCTATTTCCACATAGCGGCTGGGCAGATCTCTCATCTCAGTAGGATTTCGCTCTTTCACAACACAAATCTGAGGAGAAATAAGAACAATAGAAAAAGTCTGAAACACTAGTGAACAGCTATTAGTGTCTGTAATGGATTTAAATAGAAAAGCAGCAAACCTTAATGGAAGTACCCCAGCCGACAATGAGAGTGCTGTTGTCCTTCCAGCACAGGCTGCAGGGGTACATGTCCGGCCTCAGGCTGACGTTGTCCCTCAGCACGTTTGTGATCCGCTGCTTTGTGCCGATATCGTAGATCTTAACTCCCTAAAAGACATCAGGAAAAAACAAACATTTTACTAGAGCTGTCAAAGTTAATGTGATAACGTGTTAACGCAAATTTGTTTTAACACCACTAATTCCTTTAACGTATTAATGCAACTTGCGATTTTTAGGTTGTAGTGGGCTCAGTTTTAAAGCTAGAGTGAAGATACTGGTATCATATGAAACTAGGGTCTTTCTTAGTTTATTCTGGGCGAAAAAATTTACGTGTGACGCATCACACTGATGATGGCTTATAGCTGAAACGTGTTTGTTTTTTTGCCCAGAATAAACTAAGAAAGACCCTACAGTATATCTGTGAGTGCAGGTGATTTGTTTCTTCTGTTCTTACTACTGCCTGGCACCCAATACTGTTCAAGATTTGGAGACGTGCTTGCTGCTACTTTCTATTTTGTTTATTTTGTCTGAAACTAGAAAAACCTAATAAATCCATTGGTACCAAACATGTCATACTGGCTTGTCGCGAAGGAGGCTAAATAACGCTCCAAACTTGCGCTAAATTTTGGTGAGGAAAAACTGGCATGCCAATTTTCAAAGGGGTCCCTTGACCTCTGACCCTCTAAGATATGTGAATGAAAATGGGTTCTATGGGTGCTAAAAGCAGTACCTGTGAGGGTTTCTGGACAATATTTGTCATTGTTTTGTGTTGTAAATTGATTTAAAATAATAAATATATACATATATTTGCATAAAGCAAGCATATTTGCTCACTCCCATGTTGATAAGAGTATTAAATAGTCTCCCTTTAAGGTACATTTTGAACAGATAAAAAAAATGTGCAATTCATTTGCGATTAATCATCTTTAATCATGGACAATAATGTGATTAATCACAATTAAATATTTTAATCGGTTGACAGCCCTGCATTTTACACATTAAATATTTTTTATTTTAATACTTTTAATACTTTTTATTGAAGTCTGTGGCTGATCACTCACCACATTGTTGGCCCAGGCGATGAGGTTACCTCTCCACTGGATGTTAGTGATGGAGCCCTCGCCTTCATGTAGAAGAGACGTCTTCCAACGATTTAGCCAGTTTCTTTCATACAGTTGCAGCTGGGAAAGAAAACACATTTAATACTACAGTTTGCAGTTGTGCAGGCCGGCCTACAGAGGGCAGTAGATGAACAGCACAACGCACAGGGACAGCCAGTCAGGAGCTGAGTTTGATAAAAGAGTGAAACAGCCTTATAGATTTAACTTAAATCTGTTGGAAACTTTCTCATCCACGCTGCAAATTATGACGTAAAACCAGATTTTTAGTTCTATATGAAGATCTTAATTCAGCTTCAGAGCATTAAGGCATAAAGACGATGAAGACAGATTGTTCATTAGACTCCATCAAAGTGAGAAAAGCTTCACATTCAGTGGTGGAAGAAGTCATTTTACAGGTTTCACATGGTTGACGTAATTTGAAGATGGTGTGATGCATTACAAGCATGATTTCATACATCCTTTTTGCTCCCATCATAATGGCTGCGGCTTCTTTAGGATACACACCATTTATTGTCGTCACTGTGGGCGGTGTAAAGTATAGAAACAAGTATTCAAACATCACATCTTCATGCTATGTTTAGGTGCGGAAGCTCAGCGAGAGTGTTGTGTTTCTAACCGCAGGACTGCTTCATCAGCTGCCGTTTAATGTTCAGGCCTTGTGTTGTACGAGGACAAAAGCCCGTCATTCACATTCCCTGCATTGTTACTGTCCTCACTATATAAACTGCTAAATGCTCGTAATATGACCAAGGATGCCGAGAGAAGGTTGTATAGGCTCTTTAATTCAGCAGTTGTGCTATGTTAATAAACAGTTTGCTCAACAAAGAGATGATATGACAAAAGAACTGTGGAGACAAAATTGAATTTCCTTTGACAGGATGTGGCTCCCGTTGAGGCGTATTGATTTTCATCACGGGCACATTGTGGAGGCCTTCGCAACTTGGAACTGAGAGGAATCAGCGCCGATTGAAAGAAAATGGCAAAGTAACACTAACAATGGGGTTTGATAGAAAAAAAGTTGTTTTTCCTCACCCCTGTTGTATAAATGTCAGTATACTTTATTTATGGATGGATTTGCAATGACGCTACTTGCAGTTTATAGTTTTGTGTGTACAGTAATTGGCGTGCGGTAATAGGTGGGTGGTTTTACTTCCGAAAAACAAAATGACAAATATCTGAGATAGTTTCCGTGGTGACATACCTACCAGAGAGAGATCACCGTATGCGCCCCGGAAACCCTAAGACTATCTCCCCTCTTGATAATGACATCTACTTGCCGTGCTCGTGAAGCATTGCCTTTCAAACACTGTTGAGCGAACAGCACTTTGTGAAAATGGGCAGCTCTCCCGAGAGCACTCCAGCAAAGAGACAGAAAACTAAGAGCCTTTCACGCCAGACAAAAGCCCGCGCATCACCGCCGGCCAAGCCAGAGTGAGAAGGTTGGCGGGATTCGGTATTCGCCCCGGACACAATCAGGATGAATTATTGTGGCAGGAAATGGCGAAAAACTGTTCATAATGACTGCACGAGTAAAAAGTAGTGCTCAAACCTACCTTGTTGCCCCCGGTGACAAACTGTTTGTAGTTTGATCTGGTGAACTGAGGGTGTAACGCCACCACCTGCAAAACAATACAGACAGATTATCTCATTCTGTTGCTAGGGCAACAGCTTTGGTCCAAGTTTACTTCCTGTCAGCTACCCCATTAACAAACATTGCAACAGGAAATGCAACATTTAAAATGTTCAAGTTGTCCAGTTTGAAAAGGTCTATATGCAGGTAATGCTGTAGCAACAGATGTCTGATGAGGCACTTAAAGGAATACTTCATCCACAAAATGACCATTTATATATCAATTACTCACCCAGCGTTACCCTGAATTCTTAAAGAAACCTTTCTCACATGCTCCTCCATGGTGAAGGGAGAATCAAAAAAGAGTAAATCCTTGATGAATTGAGGTAAATGGAGGCCGCGTTTAACAACAGCAAAACTATATCAAAACATCCATTTTGACACTCTCACACAACTCGCGCATTGTAATATAATATATAATAATCCAAGTCTCGTTTATCCAGTCGTAAGCTCACTACTTCTCAAACACATGCATCTTTGCTAAAACCTCCACCAAAAAAAAAAATCAAGGATCTGTTTACTGATTGGCTACGGGCCCTCTCTGGCCTCACTTCGCCGCTAAAAGTTAAACTTTTCCCAACTTTTGTTTGGCCGCATCAGCAGCTTTTTGTGCGCGTAAAAGGTCTGCAAAGTTACAAAGCCCAAAGTCCATGACGCCAAAGAGAGAAACACTGCTCGCAGAGCACGGGAGCAGCTGCCGCAGCTTTTCATAGACGTTGCACGGCGGCTCACCGCAGGCCGCACTTTGCCGCTGCTCTGGTGTGAATTCGGCATTGAATTTCCCTCGGAATCAATAAAGTTACTAACTATCTATCTATCTATCTATCTATCTATCTATCTATCTATCTATTAAAAGTGGCCCCCATTTACTTCAATTCAAGACTTTTCTCCGTTTTTTTATTCTCTGTTCGCCATGGAGGCAGGCAAGAAACACAAAGTTTTCTTCAAGAATTCAAGGTAACACGGGGTGAGTAATTGATGTACAATGTGTATGTATGTACAGTATATATATGGGGGATATAAGTGTGAAATGAACTTACTTTGATGGGACAGTCAAAGTTCTCGTGGAAGCCCTCTCTTGTATAGAGACCAAACACTTGAACCTGAAACAAAGACGAGACAGCTGAACAGGAAAGCAAAAGGTGAATAACTCAAAAATTTCTCCTTTAATTGCTGCCTCTGCAACTGTCCGAGGCCAGCGGGGGGAATTGTGGTCAGAAAAGACTTTGATTGGCTCCCTACTTCTCCGCTGGGTCACCAATTAGTGGACGAGTTGATTCTTTGAACCCCGCAGGGTTTAGAAACACAAGTCGTCATCTTTGTTGGCTACAACAAACCCTAATGTACCATTAGAGTACATGACACCCAGTTTCTCTTCATCCGAGGCCCCAAAAAGAAGAGTTTGTTTTGTAAGTAGAGGAATAATATAAAACTCCGATGCAATCTCATTTTTCGAACCGCACCAGCGATTAAGGATTAAGTTAGATTTTCAAAGGATTAACAGCCAACTGAATTGGTTGAGGGCAAACAATTGCTGCGGCATTGATTTTAATTGTCTGCTCCACTTTTTTTGCGCGACAAGATCTTGTTTTTGCCACCAGAGTGCTGGAAGTAAGGGGAGGGTGATATCAGAGAGCATATCTTGACTGCGAAATCCATGAAGGATGGTGGTAATGATGAGAAGAGACAAGATAACAGCGAGGTGGAGAACATGGAAAGGGTATCCATAGACGGCTGATGGCTGACTGACAGCTCGACGGATCCTTTCCTCCCTACTATTCAAAATAGGTGCAAGCTTTTTATAAATTCACGCATCATGAAAAAAAATATGTGTTGATATGGTGAAGATAAAACTTCTGGAGGAACTGCCTTCTAAAGATTCACAACCAAGTTCCATATCATTAGCATAAAGTTTAACAGTGATAAGATGAGTTTTAGGATGAATTATGAGAGATGAAAAACACCCAAGGATCAGTAACCAGCGGCGATGAGCAGAGCGATCTCACCTTCCCATCCTCGGAGCAGATGCCCACATGCTCTCCACTCTCATCCAGACTGATCTGGTTGATCTTCACTGAACTCTGCGGAGACACAATATCATGGCATCTTTTTTTAGAGGCGGCAGGGTGAAAATATCTTTGCGGCTGGCCAAATGTTGCTGGCTGACATTTTACCCCGTTAAGTGAAATGCCAGAAAAAGAGAAAAATTTGAGTATGTAATGGATGCACAGTCCCGTATGTGTCAATGCATGGAGCGTGGCATTAATACTGTGAAGGTTAGGGGGGTCTAAACTCACTGCTGATGCTTTTAAGGTTTACACATTCATGACACTATAGGGCTCTTTAGATAAAAGGAGCGACCAAATGGCATAAATTATAGCAAATGTTACTTAAAAACCATCCCTGAAGGAGAACAAGTTTTTTGCTTATCACATATTTTACAGTCTCTCCAGTGCATTAGGTTCACCTGGGTATTTGGTACGCATATTAAATCCTTTTCACTGAATTCTGACCGGTTTATTTTGAAACTATGTCACAAATCCATCAACCAAAACTCAGTGAAATCACTTCCTTGTTTCTCTCAGGCAGAGTCTGATAACTGGCCAGTACTGTAAGTTCCTCAGGTGAGTAGCACTTGAATCAATGCGCTCAGCAGGGACACTACAGTCAAATCAGCCCTGATTACTGATTTTGTTTGACTTGCAAATTAAATTATAGTTCAGAAGTCATTCTATCCACATCAAGTGAGCAGAAATGTTTAGTCAAAGTAAAACAGTGGGAATAAATCAGATATGCCTGCTGGTTATAAAACCGACACGAGCAAAATGTCTCCTCATGCATCCCTTTAGGATCTAATATTAATGTCCCTAACCATTAAATGGCGTATGTAAAATAAACTGTGCTTCTGCTGTGTTTTAGAGAAACGATTAACATGAAGACTGTTAAAGGAATGGTTTGACATTTTGGGAAATATGCTTATTTGCCTATTTCATAGTTGAACGTGTTGGCACAGTAGACCTGAGGCTGATGGGAATGTTACTAGTTTTGCAGGTATTTGGTCAAAATATTAGACAAATCAAAATTTTGACCTGATGATGGCGCTAGATGAAAAGTCACATATGGGTACCAAAATTCATGGCAATCCATCCAATAATTAGGGTTGTCCTCGACCAAAGAAATTCACAGTCGACTAACTCTCATACGATTTTGTCGACTAATCGATTAGTTGATTTAATCTACAGATCTGTAAAACTGAGTTTCTCCACAAAGAATCACACAAAAGCACCACTTTAAATCTTGTGTTTACCAGAGATGTGCTCATAAGTTTCTTAGAAATAAGTCATTCAGCATAAAAAAAGCTTAAAAAACAACTAATCGACCAAAGAAATCTTAGTCGACTAATCAACTAAGAGGGGGCAGCCCTAGCAATAATTGTCAAGACATGTCACTAAATAACACAAATGTCAACCTGCTGGTGGCGCTAGAGGAAAAGTAAAAAAAAATCACCAAAGTCATTAAGATTATTTAATGTTAAAGGTGCAGTGTGTGGAGGATCTGGCGGCATCTAGCGGTGAGGCTGCAGATTGCAACCAACTGAAACTTCTTCCAGAGTGCCAAGCGTGTAGCAGAGACTACGGTGGCCAATGCGAAAACGTGAATGGCCCTATATAGAGCCAGTGTTTGGTTTGTCCGTTCTGGACTACTGTAGAAACATGGCGGCCGGCTCCATGAAGAGGACCTGATCCCTATGTAGATATAAACGTCTATAAACGGCTCATTCTAAGGTAACGAAAACACGACGATTCGTACTATCAGGTGATTATAGTCTAATGAAAACATACTTGTTAATATTATATTCCATTTCTGCCAATAGATCCCCCTAATTGTTACAAACTGTTCCTTTAATATCATTAATAATATATCATATAATTACTAATATTAGCATTAGTCATTGGCATGGCTAAAAAGTTAATCACGTGCACCAGTAGGCCTTAATGAATTTCAGCATTATAATCCATTTCAATGTACTCACAATTTCAAACTTCTGAGTTACGTTTCCTTGGATGTCCAGCAGGTAGACCTTTCCAAAATGAGTACCTAGGGCAAGAAACTGAAAAGAGACAAATGTAATGTAAATTAAACCAGAAGACACATGAAACAAATTCAAGTCAAAAAAAAAATCTTGTGCTGACGAAGGCTGTGAGAGAGGATAATAAAAAAAAAAAATCACTTCCTGGAGCTGGAGCTACATGAGCAGAGTGGGATTGGGTGGGCTTGGAGGCAAAACTGTGAAATTGCAGGGGGTGGAAAAGCCCTATTTATTAAAGCATACAGTGTGAAATGGCATTTTTTTCACCCTCAAATTAAAATGCTTAAGCATAATAAATGCACTGTACATCTGACTTCTTCCCATGCTCCCCGCGCTACCCTCCCTGCCCAGCACACAGCTATTATTTCCACTGAGCAGCAACTGGTTTCTGTGTTTTGTGCATATGTGTGTGTGTACGTGAGTCCACTGGGACAAAAAAATTATAGAAACTGGGGGCTTTTGGCATTAGATTAAGTGTGTGTTCTTCCACCCCAGCCCCTGCTCCGTGCCCTCCTCCTAATCCCCCTCCCTTCTAGACCAGCATGTGGATGTGCGGCGAGTCCACCATGCTTCAGTGCAGTCTATAATGAAATGCTTATATTTACAGGCACAGCTGAGCATGTCAGACAGAGCCCCGGCAATCTCCCCAAATAAAATAACCAAAAATAAATAAATAAAGGGTTCAACCTTGTGAGGCGGAGCGACTTTTAAAGGGATTTATCAGAATGGAATTGTTCAAATGAAATTCCGATTCAGACACTTAAAATATGAGGCAACATGAGGCAATATGTGCCGCCGGTGGCTTTAAGGCGGTGGGAGTTTTGCCGCGGCGGAGGGGGGGGGCTGGTGTGACCACACAGGTAGCTGGATGGCAGGAGCAGGAAGAAAGACAGTCAGATCAAATTTAGAATTGCAGCAAAGCGACGTCTCTCGCTGTGGCACGGTTTCTATTTTGAGGTTAAAAACAAAATCCTCAAAGTAAAAATAAATAAATGAAAATCAATAGCGGTTAATAAAACATCAGGTGAGGAGACATAACTGGGTATGACTTTTGCTCTGCTCAGGCGTGCATGTGCGCTGCTGGTGCCACAACGATTAACCATCTCGCCGAAGAGTGGCCCTCTTAAAAATACCAACAAACAGAGGAGAGGAAAAAATATGTAAGAGTGGGAATAAAAAGAGGAGAAAACAATGGCGCCTTCTGATGCACCTCCCTGAGAGGGAAAAGCAGGGGGGAAGGTGAGAAAAGAATGGGCTGCCATCTCTACATAAACAATGTGTGCTTGAGATGGGTGGACTTGAGAGTGAAATGCCCTTGTGGTGGGTGGTGGATTATAACCTCTACCTTGTCATGGACGGTCATACAGCTGGCTGCATCCTTCTGGAGGATTTCTGTCACCCCATTGGAGAGCCTCTCATACTTCAGCTTGGGCTCCTCCTCACTGTCCTCCTCCTGGTGGAGAAAGCAGACGTGTAAGATGGGCTCTCGCTATAACGTGTTCTTAAAGGTATTCATTACAACAGCACAGTGTCCTCTACGGTTCACAATGTTCTTTGAAAGCCATCGACAAAACCCTTCACGCAGCAAACTGAAATATACAAAATGTCCACCTCGAGTCATTTAAATCCTGTACTCTCCATTTTAAAACAAGTGAGAAAACAAGACTTTATAAGCTTCCAACTCAACTTAAAGGTGCCCTGTAGAGTTTTTGACCACCAGTGGCGCTATGGAGCAATGTATTTATGTGCAACTCCCCACATAGCCTGCCTTTGGTTTCACACTAGGGCTGTCAAAGTTAACGTGATAATAACACGTTAACGCAAAAAACATAAGGAATCCATCGGTACCAACCATGTCATACTAGCTTGTCGCGAAGGAGGTTAAATAACGCTCCAAACTTACGCTAAATTTTGGCGGGGAAAAACTGGCATGACCATTTTCAAAGGGGTCCTTTGACCTCTGACCTCAAGATATGTGAATGAAAATGGGTTCTATGGGTACCCACGAGTCTCCCTTTACAGACATGCCCACTTTATGATAATCACATGCAGTTTGGGGCAAGTCATAGTCAAGTCAGCACACTGACACACTGACAGCTGTTGTTGCCTGTTGGGCTGCAGTTTGCCGCGTTATGATTTGAGCATATTTTTTATGCTAAATGCAGTACCTGTGAGGGTTTCTGGACAATATCTGTCATTGTTTTGTGTTGTTAATTAATTTCCAATAATAAATATATAAATACATTTGCATAAAGCAGCATATTTGTCCACTCCCATGTTGATAAGAGTATTAAATACTTGACAAATCTCCCTTT